>JARKHS020001198.1:0-122500 GCA_030143305.2 Amblyomma americanum | reverse complement strand
ACGGGAGTCGACTGTATAAGAACTGTACATGTACCATAGTTCTCCATAAAGTCAGCAATAAAATTCCAATAAAGAATGGCGTCAGGCAAGGAGACACGATCCTGCCAATGCTATTCGACGCATGTTTACAGAAGGTATTCCGAGGCCTGAATTGGGATCAGTTGGGGATAAGAGCTAACGGAGAACACCTAAATAACCTGCGATTCGCTGATGACATTGCCTTGCTGAGTCACTCTGGAGATGCACTGAAAATCATGATTAGTGAGTTAAACAGACAGAACAGTACGGTGGATCTAACAATTAACATGCAGGAAACCAAAGTAATGTTCAACAGTCTAGCAAGGAAACAGCAGTTCACTATTGACAACGAGGTGCTGGAAGTGATAAAGGAATGCGTCTACTTAAGGCAAGTAGCGACAGCTGGTCCGGATCTTGAGCAGGAAATAACTAGAAGGATAAGAATGGGGTGGAGCGCATATGGCAGGTTCTCTCGGATCATGAATAGCAGGTTACCATTATCCATCAATAGAAAAGTGTACAACAGCTGTATATTACTGGTACTCACCTACGGGGCAGAAACGTGCAGGCTAACGAAAAGGGTTCAGCTTAAATTAAGGAGAGCACAGCGGGCCATGGAAAGTAAAATCTTAGGTGTAACGTTAATATAACCGGAGTAAGGCAGAGTGGGCGAGGGAACAAACGCGTGTTAATGACATCCTAGTGGAAACCAAGATGAAGAAATGGGCTTGGGCAGGGCATGTACTGCGAACGCAAGATAACCGCTGGTCCTTAAGGGTAACGGAGTGGATTCCAAGAGAAGGCAAGCGTAGCAGGGGACGGCAGAAGGTTAGGTGGGCGGATGAGATTAGGAAGTTTGCAGGCATAGGGTGGGCGCAGCTGGCAAAGGAGAGGGTTTATTGGAGAGACATTGGAGAGGCCTTTGCCCTGCAGTGGGTGCAGTAAGGCTGATGATGATACTGATGATAATTTTCAGAGCACCTATGCTTAACAAAGCTTCTTTTTCTCACATCAAAAGAAAGTCAAATTATCATTCGTTTTCACATAACTGAAACAGCAGTTATATTCATAAATATTATAAAAAGGACATGAATGCTAATATGTTTATTTTCATTTCAGTCTTTACAGATCTACTTACAGGTAAATGCCTCACCTGCAAGTGCCTTGATGGTCAGGACGTGTGTGTTGTGGACTTTTTGACTGACTGCTGGTGTATTGGAGGTTACTACATGTCGCACTCTGAGCGGCGCTGCTTGAGTCGTGAAGTATGCAACCGCTTTAGTACATAGGCAGATAGACGGGCTTGCAATTCACTGCAAGAAATAAAATTCAAGATTTGTGCTGCCTTGAGTGCGTTCATGCTCCGAAATGCACCCGTTCATCGTACACCGTGTTTTCGATAACCCTTACGTACTACAAGAGATCGACACTGTGCGGAATCTACGCTTCGCATTTAACATCGCACAGCACACGGGCGCCTTAGCGTTTTTCCTCCATAAAGACCGCGGCGGCTGCGTTTTTATGGAGGAAAAACGCTAAGGCGCCCTTGTGCTGTGCGATGTCAGTGCACGTTAAAGATCCCCAGGTGGTCGAAATTATTCCGGAGCCCTCCACTACGGCACTTCTTCTCCCTTTCTTCTTTCACTCCTTCCTTTATCCCTTCCTTGACGGCGCGGTTCAGGTGTCCAACGATATATGAGACAGATACTGCGCCATTTCCTTTCCCCCCAAAACCAATTATTATTATTATTATTTAAATATATTCGGGAGTTGAAATTGTTCGTCCGCATTTCGCTACGTTGCTTCCAATTTGTTTCCCGCATCGAGGCATGCATTATTTGAAGCAAGCACTTTTCATATCCGCTCACATTTTTGAAGCGGTGTAGAAGAATATCACTACATAGATTTGCAATAATGTATTAAATCCCATTGTGCCCCCTCGTGATTAGTACTACATGTATATTCTAACAAGTAGCATCATTTTGCGCATTGTTATTCTTTGCATAATACCACTGACGGTAGGTTTCTGTCAACGCTTTCTTTGTTCAGGCCATAGTTGTGTTGTATTTGCTCTTTACCATTTGTTCTTTTTAAGGCGAAAACCTTTAATGGCTCATACTTACGTCCAAACGTTACATCGCAGGTCACGTGACCGCGTCCGTCCGTTACATCCTAGGTCGCGTGACCGTGTCCGTCTGTCACATCCTAGATCGCTTGACCGCATCCCTCCGTTACATCGCCACCTATGTCACGTGATATTGTCACGTCATCAAAATCGGACTTGCAAACTTCAGACCTTGGCACGTGCCAGTAGTTTTAACTCGGGAACTAAATAGGCTAGGAGAAAAATTGCTGGAGAATGATTGCTTCAGCCAACCTGGAAAGCATCCCTTGTGGCACTCCACAGAATTCCAACCCACCTGCTACCTCCCACGTGTATGCCGACCTATCTTAATCACTACGACACCGCTTGGTGCTGGTACAGGTTTTAGTCAAGATTTATATTCAGTAATTGTATTGAATTATAATGAATTCTAGCACGGCAAGTTCAAATTCAAATGAGTGCAATGAGTGGCAAACGACTTACGCCTTCCCGCGTTTAAGAGATCTCTAAGTGCCTCCAACAAATTTTTTTCTTAACAGGGTGACCATTTGAATGTTCTCATTAATACTGGATAGCATTCTTGTTGACTTAACTATGTATGCCCTCCGGTCACAATCCCAAATGAAATCACCAGTATTTTAAAATAAATAAGCAATATGCTAATACACTATTCTTTCTACACTTCCTCTCGTCCTGTGGCAGGAGCTAACAAAATCTGATCAAGCTTTCAAAGAATTGATATTTATTAACGAATGCTGCCATTGTAGGCACACAGTTTGGTCACCATTCTTTGGCGTGCGACGTTCTATCACGCGTAATTTAAAAGCAGCCGTCCGGTATCTCCGTAGTCGTCTAAGAATTTCACATGCCTTTGCACTGTCAAACAAGATTTCTTGATTTCCGCTAAGAAATGCGTGAAAAATTGCAAACGTAAACACTAATCTTCGCACCGCTGTTCTGCATTTTTTTTCACAGGGTCTCAACTTAGTATCTGCGATACGTGTAGCGCACCGTAAATAGTATCCATGTCAGTTCTTAGAATTTAGAAAGCGCGGTTATCCCAGGCGCCGTGGTCGAAGAAATTGAGGCTATTTCGACTAGTTACGTGCGCTGTAGTGGTTGGTTTGCTTGCAAGCTCCTCAAGAAAGCGTGCACTTTGGCAGGGTGTAGGCGAAAATTTGTTGGGCCACAGGGCTCAGGGCAACTGCGTATTCGAAATTCTAAAAACTGATATGGATATTACTGAGGTTCAGGAGAACAGGCTGCCGGGCTTAGTTGATGTTTCATATTGTGAAGAAGTCAGCGCAAGAAACGGACAACGGACAGAAGAGAGGACAAATAAGACGTTCACGTTCACGGTGGGCTACACGCCTGTCAATAATTGAGGAGCCTAACCGTTATGTATAAAAGGTTATTTATGCAATACGAGTTGAACACCGTGCTAGTGAGCTCGTCTTAGCCGTAATCTGGCGTCCTACATCCTTATGCCTATGCTTTGCCTACAAAAGCACTCCTATAGTTCAAGAAGCCTATTAAAAAAAATGTGTGAAAGGCTAGATGAAACACCTTGTATAAACAACAATGCGGTTTTTGAAATCATTACTACAGTTTCCATAAACAAGGAACTGAGGGACAAAGAATAGATGTGGCATGGGCCAACGTATACTAAGGCGATTTACAGAAGTATACATAGCAGCAGAAGGCACACTCAATCAGCGAATCTATCATAGGCTTTCCCAACCACGGCCAGCCGGTGCTCCGACAGCGAGCGATCAGCCGCCTCTTCAGCGGCAACTTCAAAGAGCGGGAGTGGAGCTCCGGGGGCTCTCTTGTTTCGCAATGTACAGGTTGTACTGCGGCTTTATAAAGATACGCAGCCTTGTAGGGCCTATTCGGCTTGCAAATGTGACGAAAGCAGAGTGTTTGGAAGCAATGTGTGTGAGGTGAAGAAACTACACGCGACAACGATGATTCTGTGCAAACCAAGTGCGTGCCGCAAATGACCGCTGACATCACCCTACGACGTCCACCTCAACATGCCTGCACAATTTCTGATCTTCTGGGGCAGTAAACGCAGTTTTTTTGCTTGTCAGGAACGCTGGTGGTTTCTATACACATACCGTCACCGCAGTTATTAAATGCCAGGAGCAAGGAGTAATCCGCTTATGGTCTAACCTTTCTCACAAATGTGCTTACTGAATGCGATACAAGCTCGCAAATTGGGAGTCATGACTGTGGCTACATTTGGCTCTTGACTCGCTGGAACGCTCATCTGGGCACGCTACTACAACATCCCTGCAGTGCACAAAATGCACAAAAGTTCATCGAGACAAAAAATAAAGCGTGCCGACGCATGCCACTTAAGTAGAGCGGGCTTGAGACAAGTAAAATAAAAAAGAAGATAGTTAAAAAAATTCGCAAAGCAGAACATACAAAAAATTAATTGTAGATAATGCGGGATAAGCAAAGATAAGGAGGATAGAATTGAAAAGAAAAAGGGAAGGAAAATGTATAGTAATGAATGAAAATTGTTTTCCTGTGCTGGATACTGAAATTAGACGATTCATATACCGAGTGTTCTTTTCAAAAGGTTCAAAATATAATAAAGGAAACGCGCTTTAGAGTTGTTTTATCCCCGCTGCTGTTTTGCGTGCTACGGCGGGCACTGGGTAAGAGGCGAAATGCTTTAATAGTTCGCTATTATACTAGTTGCGTAAAATACATTTATTAATTTTCAATTTAGGTGGCATGCTGTTTTTCAGAATTTGAGATCGTCGTCCAACAGTCTGGTTGAGAAAAAAAAAATTCATGAAGAATTTTTAGCGCGCGTTACAAGGCGAAAAAACGTCACCCCGGTCGGCAGCTTCGCACCATACCTCAGTGCCAGTGAGCGCTTCTGAGGTCGATTGCTCCATTCTCTGCACTTCATTGCTCTGCTGATGTCATCAGAAGCGCAGATGCGGTGACGGGGGAAGGGGGGGGGGTTAGTTTACATTGATCGCGAAGGCGCAGCTCGAATGCCGTCTAGAACTAAGGGCCAGTAACATCAGCAAGGCTGCAGAACTGAAGCGCCAAAATAAAACGTATGAACAAACACAAAATTGAACTAAATTTTTGCTTATTTCTGTTTCCTTTAGCATTTTAAAACATAATTTTGATTACTGCTTTCAAAAATGCTTCCGTTCATTTCGTTTGGTTGGAATATACTACTTGCTTTTATACGGCAATATTTATGTTTATGTTCCCTCACAACAACGGGCAGCGGCTCTTATGCCATCCACCTTTCTTGCCGCTCGCTGGTTGTCTTGGCCGGCTTTCTCATCACCTTGTTTGAAAGATGAATGGTCAAATTAATTTTTTACCAAAAATTTGACTCTTTACTTCTAAAGGCGTACGTCTAGACAACCATGTGTGCACTGTTTTTAGGTACGCTGTGAATTCTTGATATTTGAACTTCCATGTAATGACTCCTTGCCTGTAGTTGCAGAAGATATTTTAAATGCTTTTAAAGCATCTTCCCGCTCTCTCAACTTCACCCATGAACTTTGTAGCCATAATTCAAGAAGTCTCTTAGAGCTTCAACTAAACTTCTTTGATGATGGTCATTTATGCTGCACGTTTTCACCTAGGAGCAAGGAGGCATTGTTGCATTTTGCATCCGCACATTCCAAGATTGTGAACAGAGCAATTGCTAGGAACAGTATCCCCAATGCTATGAAAAAAAGCTGCCACCACGCTATGAAGAGCAGCTTTGAGAAACAAACTCCTACGTTTGGAGGCAGCGGTGTTTGCAAGAGTCGTCCGAAAAGCGGTTCCTGAATCCCCACTTCACATGATTAAGAAGAAAAAAGAGAATGCGAGACTGGTTGATGTTGCCGCGGAACAAAAAAGATTTGAAGTTATGCCCTATGTGCAAGTGCTAGCCCACAACATCAAGAAAGTTGCAGTTAAGCAGAGCATTAGCGTTATGTTCTCAGTTTCCTGCAAGCTGTCAGGCATGTGCCAGCATATATCACGAGGCTAATCGAGAATTCCCAGTTGTAGGACGAAGCATAAAAATGTTTTCAAGAAATGTTCCACAGGCCTAGCGTATAAGTTTCTACTCGCATGCAAAATGGTTTACATCGCCCAAATCGGCCGGTGTATCAATGACCGGATGCGCGAACACCACAAGTCATTGGCCTCTGCTGACGGACAAAACTTGCCTCGCCACGGTCGCGCGAGTGGCTGCTACCCGCTGTTTGGCAACGTACACATTCTTGGCAGAGGCAGGGGAAAAATAACGCCAGATCTTAGAAGCCTTCTACATTAGGTTACACGATGAAGATTGCATAAGCATAACTTTGGTACGGCTGCTTGAAAAACTAGTTTTTTTGGCCCGCGGGCGATAGTTGAGCTGCATATCTATTGGATGGTGAGAGATTTGGTTTTGCTGCGCATGCCTTCTGAGCCATACAGGGAAATTGCCTTGTTCAATAAAGCCCACTTGCTAGTCCAGTCGTAGTTGTGTGCATTCATCATTCTTGACCCTCGACTTTTTTATTGGTTTCTTCGCCTAACGAGGTGACTAACGAGGTGCCTAACGAGATGGCTGGAGCTCCGAGGAGGACGAAGGTGCAAGGGAGTAAAGGCGTGGCCAATCCCGCACCGTGGGCACCTTCCATCGTTTTTGAGGCAATAACAACAACAACGGCTTGGCCGGAACATTGGCGTTGGACTGCTTGACAACATCGCGATGACATCGAGCCGCCTCGCAAGAGGACGAGGACCAAGTTATGTGAGAGGAGTTCGAGGAACTGTTCACGCCGCAGCGTGTCTTGCTGTGCGAATGCAGCCTAAAAGCAGCTGGCGCATGCTTCGGAGGACCTGCAAAGGGCGGTTGTCACCGATATGTGTAGCGGTGAGAAGGCGCTGGAGTCTGCTGCGCTCGGACACTGACTTGCGGTCAACAATAGCCGCCTTTAATATTTGATATCTGCTAATTCCTCGCAGTTGCAACAGGCTATAGAGTAACTTGGTCTCGTAGCTGGTGTTTCGCCGCAGACGGAAATGCGCCTCAAACTCTAGGCGCCAGGCGAGGCAACGGCTGTTGGGCCAAAATGGCGGCAGGTTGAGTTAGTGGAACGCTGCCAAATCAGCGCCGCTGGGCCGAGCGTCCTGTGGCGTATCGCCGCCGACAGGAAGAGTGGACGAGCCAGCGGGTTATATAACTGAGCGTCGACGTTGCGTGTTCGATGCCGGGTCGCCAATTGTGTTAGAGCTAAAGCCAGGAAAGAACCGAGAATGTACCCGATGGCCATTCGCTCCCTGAAAGCAAATACAACACTGTGCCAGCGCTAATCACAAAAAAGTTGTGCTTGAAAATATACGCCTCAAAGAACTGAGTGTTAGTCTGTACCATAGTGAACCTCCCCTAAATCTCAGAAATGTGGAAGTTCTATTGGCGTTTAAAGACTTTCACCTTACTGATTTTTTGGAATGTAAAATATCTAATAAAAAGCAATCTCGACGAGAGTATGCTTCCTTCGTTTCGGTAGATGTTACACTCGAAGAAATTTTATGTGGACGTGGCTTTGAAGAATACATTTGGAGGAAAGGCCCGCAGCCTTTGAAGCAAATCTCTTTGGGCAAATAGTTTCACTGCCACAGAATGCAGGAAAAGCGTGAAATATTCAGAAGAAAAAATTTTGTATAGCAAAAGGCGTTTGGCAAGCATTTCAAAGTTTTTTCATGAAACAAAAGGGAAATTTATTGCGAAGCGCCAGTAAATTGCCCGAATGCGAACATGATGTAGATGTGTAAAGGCAAAAAAGTGCACAAGAACGCTTGCTCTTACAAATGTACGGTACTTGTGGAACCACATTTGAGACTGTTCTGTCCTTGTACGCAAAGAGCAGAAAAAAGGGTGAAACTTCTGGCATGGGCAAGCATCTTCATGGCTGTGGCGATTGAACCTCATTTTGCGTGTACATGTGAGTCAATTATGTCTGCCACAGGGGGATATTGCGAGCAAGAAAGCAGCAATTCCTACTTCTCCAACCTCAAAATTAAATTAGTGCAGGGACATTATAATGATACAATTTAATGTTCTTACACGCCTTACGGCTACGTCGAAGGCTAGACGAAGAAAATAAAATGGCCCATTTAGACAAAATAGTTAATTTCTCACTCTACAACTCTCGTAAGCTTCGTGTCTTCACTCGTCTCGCGACAGTCCACTACAGCAACATGTGAACAATTAGAAAATGACGTTTTTTATGTCAGGTCATATAAAAATGTTACTCAATTGCCGTTCGAATGGCGCATGGGCACCGCGAATTCCGCTTGCTTCCTCTGCACAGAACGCCACCCCCTTTGTATACACACGGCGACCTGTTAGTTGCAACGCGGCCTATATTTAATCGAAAGTAAAAACATACTGGCCAATAAACGAAACAAAAACAAGCGAAAAACTTCCAGGTGTGATTTTCTCAGCTTTCACATTGTCTGTGATGCTTACTAGTCACATCTTAGACATTTCATAACAAATGGCAGTAAAATGATTTTCTTCTTTGCGCTACTATGCCGAGAGGTTAGGATAGAGAAAAAGCTATGCGCACTTCAAGAAATTGGGAAAATATTACTGTAAAAAGATTTTCGTCATAATGTCCAAGCGGGGTTTAATTTTATTTTTCTAGTGTTGGACATTTAATAAAAATTTTAGGCGTAGTACACGGACCACGGTTTTACCAACACGCTGGCTTATAAAAATTGAGCAGTTTGTCCGTAAATGCTTGACGCACTCAGATGGCTTTACGAGTGTGTTAACTGTTACTACTCAGCGACTGCACTATGTAGGTCCGATTAACAGTAAGTTCTGAAAACAGCATATATTGGTACATATCTGTGCAAAATTTCATGTACATTCCAAGCAAAAACAATAAAAATAGCTTTAATTCTCACTTTCCTTCTAAGGGCCTGGAAACGTCCACCTCTGCATTAACACAATGATTTCATGCTTTACGTTCTATGGTTGCATTTAGAACGCCAGGTACCGGCATTTGAGAATGTGATGATACAAATTATCTCGCATAGGTATAGGGACCAAGCTTCTGTTTCCGCCGGTGCCTTAGATGTGGAAAAGATATTCGCTCTATTTCCTCTTAGTGCATACTCCACTTGAATGAAGAAGTTGAGGTGTTAGCTTTATGGAAGTCAATCTCCAGACACATGTCAGGGCATAAACCTATTTCTGTGCCATGAGGAAGAGGCAAGGTAAGATGTTAACCAGAACGGTCTTCCGGTTGGCTACCTGCACTGGGAAGGGGATTGAGGGATCGAAAAGAGAAAGTGAGAAGAGGCGTGGAGCACAGTGACAATTTGTTCATCTAGCTAGTTGCTATCACATAGCAAAACAGCTCTTGTGAGCCTTGAGGGTCGTCGACTGCTGTGGGTACGGTCTGAAGAACTTTAAATGGCGAGGATGTAGCAGGTCCAGAGCACAACGCAGTGTAGGTCTGTTTGGTCGCAAAACAGGGCACTCACACAGATTGTACGTTCGCACCCATGCAGCCACATTTCTCACAAGCAGGGCTGTCGGGTATTCTTTTCCGCAACGCGCATTGCTTTCTAAAAGAAAGCCCGAGCCATAGGCGGCACAGTACTGTGCTTCGCGACGTGACGAAGGCGCAGACCAGGCTCCAATGACCTGGGGCGACGGTTGAAAACCTCCCACGGATTCCACGCAGAAAATGTGAGTTCACGGCAACTTATGAAGCTAACATGCTGCGTCAACCCTTGATACAGGAATACTGCCTTGAAGTCCGTTGTCGTAGGCAGATAGGGCGGCCTCGCTGGCGTGGCGGTTTTTATTTTCATACCAGTGTTTCCTGGAATCCATTGAAAAATGTCATGATGTTTCGATACGGCATACTGGTACTCCTCGACAGTCTCTGCAACGAGTTCTTCATGCGATTGACAGCGTCAGTGCAGCTTGCAGTCCTTGAAGGGCTGCTTTCGTATAGTGAAAACTGTCCATTCATGTAAGCGTTATTGGCTGATGGATTACTCACGAAAGTGGGCTCTTTTGGATTCCGCACGTGTAAGCATAATAAAACTAGGTACTTCTGAAGGATGAATTTGTAGCCAACGTTTCGACAGCGATCAGGTCTTCTTCAGGATGGCAGTAACATTGGTTCAGATTGAAATTTTAAAATCTTGGGAGCTGCCGAGAATGAAAAAAATAAACGCGTCAACAGCAGCAAGAGCTGAAAGAATGAAAAGAGGGGAGCGGACAGGATCAAGATGGGAAGCTAAAATCAACATGGGAGGAAGAGGGAAGTGGCGCGAGGGTGGCTGACGCCAGACGTGGACGAAGAACGAAGAACGTTTATTCAAAAGCACGCAGGAATATATAGGCCTGAGAGGCGTGATAACGCAGAACGGAATCATGGTTCTTCCAAGACTGCGATGACGTCACAACACAGCGTCGCGGAATCACAAATTATCCCCCCCCCCCCCCACAGGCTCTACTTAGTTCTCGAGTCTGAACAAGTCTAGTTGCTTGCGCAAACAAGAGCTTCTACGAAGGATTGGTTCTCCCCCCCCCCCCCATAGGTGGTGTTGGCATTGACGCTTGCAGCTGCCTGGGTTTGCTGTGGTGCCAGGTCTGCCGCAGCAGGCAGCCGCTGCGCAGGTCCGCCGAACCAGAGGCTGTTGGGCCGATAGCTCCTTGCAGCTGAGCAGAGCCGTCTCCCAGTCCTCCCGGGTAGGGGAAGGGGTGATGAGTGGGGAGAGAAGGATTTTGCCTGCATGCCCAAACCATGTGAAAGGTGTTGGCTACCTCCTGACAAAATGAGCAGCGGCCGTCAAAAGAAGGATCAAAGTATTTGAGAACCGATGGGGAAAAGCAGAGTGTTTGTAAAGAGGCTAAGGAGAGTTCTTCAACTTTACCCAGTCCCTTCATAGGAACCGCGTAGCGCAGGTGTTCGGCACTACTGTGCTCAGTAATATCTTTTAGAGAAAGGAGAGGGCTGTGATATGGGTTAAGGTCCTCCCAAGGAACGCCTTGTGCCCGGTAAGCCAGTGCGCGGGATGCCTCATGGGCGGCTTCGTTGCCTGGCATGCCTTGGTGGGTGAGGACGCATATTGTCACCAAAAGCGGGCAGAAAGGGCAGAAGGGCACACCAGGACTAGCAAAGCAGACACACTCAACGAACCAATGCACGAACCGGGGAAGACATGAAGACCAGCGGGTGCTGGGGAACCGCATTGAGGCGCCAGTAAATGGCTAAAAGTATGGCATTGCCCCTCCTCTTGGAAAGGGCATTGCCACGAGGCCGCGGAATTACGGGAAGCCGGAATAAAGTTTGCGGCGCCGGACTTTGCGGAAGAAGTCCTACAGGGCGTGGTTTGGTTTCATCCTGGCAACGTGGACTACTTCGGATGCCGCCAGGAGCAGACTCTTGCGGAAGCACTTCATAGTTAATGTCACTACGTTTCCACAGTACCTCGTAGGGGCGAAGTAGCGGCGCAGAGGTTTCTCGTGGCATGCGCGCAGAACTTCGTCTCGAAGCATTGTTGGATCGACGAGCAGGTACGGAGTGTCCGTGGGACCATAGTTTCTGTTGTAGAGGATGCCACCCCGCAAGCAAAACGACAATACCCCGCCTGCGACGAAGCGGGGCGGCTATGAGGTGCGGCCTTCGAGATACCCTATGAGGTGTCGTAGCTCGGCGTCATCTCTGTTGTTGAATAAGGACGAACGTGGTTAAAGCTCCAAGAAAAGCGGGATCGTCTTTGCGAGGTTCGGGAGCCAGCAAAGCTAGTGGTTATCGCTCACGACTCGAAATAGGCGACCATAAAATTATGGGCGAAATTTCGTAACCGTCCAAACGACAGCAAGGCACTCCTTTTTCATGGTATAATAATTCGCTTAATATTGCTACAGAGTGCTGCTTGCATAAGGAATCACGCGCTCAAAACAATGCTGCCACTGAACGAGGAGAGCACCCAGACCGACGTTGCTGCCATCGGTGTGTAGTTCCGTGTCCGCCCCCTTGTAAAGGTGTCCAAGAATGGGTGTAGTTTGGAGGTGGTTCCTGAGGTCGTCGAAGACCTTCTGCTGTTCTTGCGCCCAGATGACAGGTGGCTTGTCCTTTGTCAAGCGAGTTAGAGGCTCGGCTAGTCGGCAGAAGTCTCACACAAGACTTCGGTAATAGGAGCAGAGACCCAAAAAACGGCGCTCAGGACGCTTATCAGTGGAGTTCGGAAACGCCGCGACGGCAGCCATCTGGTCGGGGTCATGGCTAGCACCGTCAACACTCACTACATGGCCCAGAAACTTGACCCATTGAAGTGCAAAATGGGAATTTTCTGGTTTGAGCGAGAGGCTGGCTGATCGTATGGCCTCCAGTACTGCACTCGAGCGCTTGAGATGCTCGTCGTAGGTGGGAAAAAATAACATCATCAAGGTAGACGAGGCAGGACTGCCCTTTGAGTCCAACGAGGACAGTGTTTTTAATTTTTTGAAATGTGGCAGCAGCGGAAGACAAGCCGAAGGAGAGCACCTTAAACTCATAGAACCCGTCGGGAGTAATGTACTCGGTCTTCTCGCGGTCCCGTTCATCCACCTCAGTCTGCCAGTACGCACTACGGAGGTCAGGAGAAGAGAAGTAGCGGGCATGACGCAGTCGGTCGAGAGTCTTCATTGCGAGGTAACGCGTACACGTCCTTTTTGGGAATTTTGTTAAGTCTTCGATAGTGGACACTAAATCTGAGTGTCCCGTCCTTCTTGGCGACCAGCACAACAGGCTAAGACCATGGGCTTGTAGACGGTTGTATGACATTGTGGGAGCTAAAGCAAGAGAGAACTAACTCCGACAGAGCTGTGGTTCAAACTTTTTATATGCGCTGCTCGCGCTGCGGCGGCCGAGCCCAACTTCCTCTTGTCCGGCGCCGCGTGCCATGGCCTGCGAGCCAAGCGTGGGGCGAGGGGCGCTACAGGGCTACCCCCCCCCCCCCCCCGTAGAGCGAAGCTACAGGATTCGCCCCGCAAGCGGAAGTGTTCGGAGGAAGCTGCGCACAATGGTGGTGCAGTCGAAGCGAGAGCGAGTGTAGGACCGATGGGCAGAGGAGTGGCAACGTAGGCTGGTTTGAGGCGGTCAGGAGCCACGACATCTTCACGGCCGTTCACGTCTAACCTGAAGGTCTTCTGCGCACGATGGAGGACGCAGAACGGTCCATCGTAAGCTGGCGTGAGGGGTGCACGAACGTGGTCATGGAGGATGAATACATGGGTGCAGGAGGCCGGGTCCAGGCTGACGAACACTGACTAAGGGTGACGGGCTGCAGCGGTGACCGGAGCAATGTGGCGAAATATGTTGCGTTGGTCTCGGATGTAGGTGGAACCGTCATTGATTAAGGGAGGGGAGGAAGGAGAGAAGAATTCCCCAGGGGGACGCAGGGGAACGCCGTAGACTAGCTCAGCAGAAGAGCTGCCGCGGTCAGCCTTCAGTGCCGAGCGAACGCCCAAGAGGACGAGGGGAAGGTGGTCGGATCAGCGTTCCCTTGGCTGATAAGGGGTAACGGCAGCCTTCAGTTATCGATGCAGACGTTCCACCATGCCATTGGCAGAAGGATAGTAGGCTGTCGCGTGGATGTAGCGAACGGCCAGAATATTGCAAGAGCAGTAAACAGGGCCGATTGAAACTGGCGGGCGCGGTCGGTGGTGACGACCGATGGGGAGCCGAAACGAGAGACCCAGCCGGCCATGAAGGCCGAAGCAATGGTCTCGGCTGTAGTGTCAGCAATGCGCAACGCCTCGGGCCAGCGGGTGAAACAGTCCTCACAGATGAGCAGATAAGAGGTCATCATCATCATCATCTTCAGCCTTACTACACCCACTGCAGGGCAAAGGCCTCTCCCATGTCTCTCCAATTAACCCTATCCTTTGCCAGCTGCATCCACCCTTTGCCTGCAAACTTCTTAATCTCATCCGCCCACCTAACCTTCTGCCGCCCCCTGCTACGCTTACTTTCTCTTGGAATCCACTCCGTTACCCTTAAGGACCAGCGGTTATCTTGCCTTCGCATTACATGCCCTGCCCAAGCCCATTTCTTTCTCTTGATTTCGACTAGGATGTCATTAACCCGTGTTTGTTCCCTCACCCACTCTGCCCGCTTCCGATCTCTTAACGTTACACCTATCATTTCTTTCCATGGCTCGCTGCGTTGTCCTTAACTTAAGCTGAACTCTTTTCGTTGGCCTCCACGTTTCTGCCCCGTAGGTAAGTACCGGTAAGATTATGCTGTTGTACACTTTCTTCTTGAGGGAAATTGGTAAACTGCCACTCATGATCTGCGAGAATTTGCCATATGCGCTCCACCCCATTCTTATCCTTCTAGTTATCTCCCTCTCATGATCCGGATCAGCTGTCACTACCTGCCCTAAGTAGACGTATTCCGTCACAATGTCTAGGCTCTCGCTGCCAATTGTGAACTGTTGTTCCCATGCTAGGCTGTTGAACATTACCTTGGTTTTCTGCATGTTAATTTTTAGACCCATCGATCTGCTCTGCCTGTCTAACTCATTGATCATGATTTGCAGTTCACCTCCTGAGTGACTCAGCACGGCAATGTCATCAGCAAATCGCAGATTATTTAGGTATTCTCCATTTATTCTTATTCCCAACTGTTCCCAATTCAGGCCTCGAAATACCTCCTGTAAACATGCGGTGAACAGCATTGGCGAGATCGTGTCTCCTTGCCTGACGCCCTTCCTAATTGGAATTTTATTGCTGACTTTATGGAGGACTATAGCAGCTGTGCAGTTGCTATATATATCTTCCAGTATATTGACATAAGGCTCTTCTACCCCCTGATTACGCAATGCCTGTATGACTGCTGAGGTTTCCACTGAGTCGAATGCTTTCTCGTAATCAATGAAAGCTATATATAGAGGTTGGTTATATTCTGCGCATTTCTCTATCACCTGATTGATAGTGTGAATATGATCTATTGTGGAATATCCTTTGCGAAAGCCTGCCTGATCATTTGGTTGATTAAAGTCTAACGTTGCCCTGACTCTATTAGCGATTACCTTAGTAAATACTTTGTAGGCAACGGATAGTAAGCTGATCGGCCTGTAATTTTTCAAGTCCTTGGCGTCTCCCTTCTTATGAATTAAGATAATGTTTGCATTCTTCCAAGCTTCTGGTACAGTCGAGGTCATAAGGCATTGGGTATACAGGGTGGCTAATTTTTCTAGCACGATGTCCCCTCCATCCTTCAACAGATCTGCTGTTACCTGATCCTCCCCAGCTGCTTTTCCCCTTTTCATTGCTTCTAAGGCTTTCTTTACTTCATCTTTCGTTACTGGCGGGATGACGCATTGCTGTGCACTGCTGTCTTTCTCATTAACGCTCTGATTACATTGGCTACTGTACAGGTCTGTGTAGAACTCTTCGGCTACGTTAACTATCTTATCCATATTGCTAATGACATTGCCCTGCTTGTCTCTTAATGCATACATCTGGTTTTTACCTATGCCTAGTTTCCTCTTCACTGTTTTTAGGCTACCTCCGTTCTTTATAGCATGCTCGATTCTCTCCATATTAAACTTCCTTATGCCGGCTACCTTGCGCTTATTTATTAACTTTGATAGCTCCGTTAGTTCTATTCTATCGGTAGGGTTAGATGCCCTCATGTTTTGGCGCTTCTTAATCAGATCTTTCGTCACCTGAGATAGCTTCCCGGTATCTTTTCGAACTGTTCGCTAAAACGTCTGTGTGGCGTTGCGCAAGCCAAAAGGCATCCGCACATACTCAAAGAGGCCGAACGGTATGGTAATGGCTGTCTTCGGAATATCGGTGGGTTCCACAGAAACTTGATGATCAAGCCTTCGCTAAGTCTAAAATTGAGACGGTGCACCCAGCGAGATTTTATGTGACGTCGTTAATGTTAGGAAGTGGATAGCGGTCTGGTAAAGTGTGACCGTTGAAGGCGCGGTAATCTCCACATGGTCTCCAGTCGCCCGGATCTTTCTTTGGCACCATGTGAAGTGGCGATGCCCAGTTCCTGGAGGAAGGGCGTACTATGACGAGTTACAGCATGTGTTCGAACTCACGGCGAGCGATAGCGAGGCGTTCTCCCTACAAACGGTGAGGGTGAGCAAACGCCAGTGGTCCTGAAGCCGACAATTATGGTGACCGATCGAGTGCTTCACCGGTGACTCTCTGGTATGCGGCTTTGTGAGGTTGGGAGAGTCAGCCAAAACTTTCACATGCGGCGAAAAAGGGATGACAGCGCGAAGCCCCGTCACCGCAGTGGTGGAGAGTACGCCGTTGACGAAGAGGTGCGCGCTGAGATCTATGAGGCAATGAGGTTACATGTCGACGGCTAAGTTGAAGAAACAGAGGAAGTCCGCGCCGAGAACAGCTTGCGAGATGTCAGCGATAATAAATATCCAGCGAAACGTGCGGCGCAATCCAAGGTTAAGCGTCAGGGACCGTTGGCCGTGCGTGCGAATGGGGAGTTGTTGATCGCTTGAAGCGGGGAGGTCTATTCGTTGCGACGGCGACCTGTCCAAGAGGCCGCTATGACGCTGACTCCCGTGGCGACCAGGAAACGAGTGCCAGTAATCTTGTCCGGGACGTAAAAGAGGCGGCATGTCCGTCCATCAGCACCACTTGCCGCCGTCTGTGGCCGGTCGCAGCGTTTCCCGACCAGGAGCACGGGTGTGTGTACTTGCGGGCAGAGTTGCTGAAAATACGGTGGTACCAGCAGACAGCCGAGGGCGAGGTGGCTGGCCGTGCGTCGGATGGTTGGGATTCCGGCGAGCGGCGGCGTGGCCTGAACCTCAGCGGAGAACGGCGCGGCAAAGGCGCGAGGACATTGAGCCGCCTGGCAAGAGCATCAATTCGACCTTCGATGCTAGCAAGCTGGGAGTCTGCGGCAGTTGTTGGAGGCGGACTCATCACAGAGCTGACGTGGGGAGCCGTTAGTAGTCTGCAACACGGTCAGCGAGTTCAGCGAGTTTGTCTGATGAAACATCAGCCGCAATTGCGAGAATAGGGACCATGTGTTGGGGAAGACGCTGAAAGGAGAACTCACGCAGAAGTGGGTCGTGCTGAGCAACGGAGCCTCCCAGAAGCTGGCGCATGCGACGGAGGAGCTGCGAAGGGCGGCTGTCACCAAGCTCTGTAGCGCTGAGGAGCTGCTGGAGTTTTCTGCGCTCGGACGCTGACTTGCGGCCAATGATAGCCGCCTTCAACGTGTCGAAGGGTCGAGCTGAGTCCGGCGAACTTACGACGTCCGCTAAGTCCTCAGCGACGTCAGGAGGCAAGGACGACACGAGGTGGAGGAACTTTGTCTCCTGGCTGGTGATACGTCGCTGCTGTAAATGCGCCTCAACCTGCAGGAGCCAGGCGTGGGGGCTATTGGGCCAAAATGGCGGCAGGCTGAGCGGTTGGAACGCGGCCACCGAAGCACCGAGAGGCTGAGCGTTCGGGGCGTGTCGCCGCTGGTAGGAAGGGCGGCAGAGCCAGGGGAATCCATTTACCATAATGGGGTTGCGTGTTCGAAGACGGGTCGCCAAATCTGTCGGAGCTAATGCGAGGAAGAACCATCTCCGGCAGCGTTGAAGTTCGAACTGTTTATTTGCGCTGCTCGCGCTGCAGCGGCCTAGCCCAACTTCGTCTTTCTTATCCGGCTCCGCGTGCCATGGCCTGCGAGCCGAGCGCGGCGTGAGGGGCGCTACAATATCATCCCGGAGCATTTCGTCAACATGCAGCCGTATCGCCTCACGTTCTTTCGCCGACACTTAATGAGGGTGTTGCCGGATAGGCCGCTCACTGTCATCAACTATGATGCGATGTTTAGTTATGGACGTCTGCCTGACCTTAGAGGTGGTCGCAAAGCAATCATGAAAATTGTCAAGGACGGTTTGCGAGCGGCGTTGCTTATCAGCGTTGAAAATAGGGTTCACGTCAGCCTTAACTGTTGGACTAGGTACTTCTGGAGGGGTGTCCCGGGACTTTGACAACGCGCAGTAGGTGGCGGGCTCGCTAATTTCATCGAAATAGGCGATGGATATATTTTTCGCCAAGTGACGGTATTCGGCGCTAAAGTTCGTTACTAGAAGCTGAGTTCGCTGGTTCTGCAGGGCAACGACGCCCTGTGCGATGCAGACTTGTTGGCTCAGCAGTAAAGACAGATTTGCATCTGCGATGCCGTTTGACGCGCGAGGGTTGTCGCAGGATGATCGCTGTGGTTATCCAACCTTCTTTAAAGCTTTTACTAAAAGACACTTCTAAACTTTCTTTGTCATAACTAGGTAGCACAAACTATTAGGTCCTCTGCATCACCGATCATTTTCCACATTTCATAAATTTCCGCAGATAACTTTACGTGTATCTTGAGCATGACGCACTCCAGTACAGTTTAGCTTGAGCACTCTAGTGTCACTTTCACGTCACTGTGTTCGGACTTCTCTGCGCTGTGCGTTTTTACGGCGCGTTGGAGCGACGTCATGCAGGAGGACACTGTATGTCGCCCGTGTTAGTGTGGTGCAGGGTTACATCGACGCGCCGAGGCCAACAACGACGCCGCAGAACAAGGCCTTACAAAAATGAGGATTGAGTTTCCGTCTAATTCTTTTGTGTTTTTTTAGACTCAACGGTTTTACTATGGTAAGTCAACAGTCATTGAGTTTATTCAACAACCTTCAATGAAATTTTCATTGAATATTTCACAACGAAGTATTTGTTAGGTACTTGTTGTTGCGATTACTTTGCGAAGGCAGTGATATAACTAAGCCTAACTTAATAAAGCAGGCCAATTCTCTATGGGGCCGGAAGAACCTCAGCCTTACCATTGTCACGAACGGCGACAGCCCGTCTAGAGTGGAAACGGCGACAGCAAGCCTCCCCTGCTGCCAGCGAACACATATGCTTTTTCTGGGTGGCTCCGAGAAAATCGATGGTGATCGCTCCTGGCCTTGCCGCCGAGGACCACGCGGAGTGGACCGAGGTGTCAGCTGGTTCCAATTTAGCAAGCGTCGCTCGGTTGGATTGTGGGACCCGAGAGAGCGGAGGACTGAAAGACGCCCTGCAGCTAGCAGTTATCTTCCAGTTATTTTCCCCAATTGTCGTGACTATGTTGGGAAAAAAAGGGGCCTCGTTTCCGGTGGAAGACGGCGTGCCAAGTACAGCGGGAGGCTCGCGGTCATCGTTTGAAAACTTTGCAAGCATCTCAAAGGACAAACGACTCCATTCGGCTTCTTTACCCGACCTTGCGATCTAGCCTGGCGCGTCGGCGGTCATCTAATGAAGGACAATGTCAGCAGTGCGTGGGAACCTTCGACGGTCCAGATTGTTCCGGCGTCCAACAACGAACACGCAGCGTGAAAGCAACCAGAAGAAGAGCGTTTATTCGGGAGTGCTTCCCAACATATATAGTGTACCGGCGGCTGCATGATAACAGCCACGTGTTACAGATAGCATGCTGGCCAGGGCGCATGCATAGAGCGCATGCGCGTCTGATACGATACATCTCCCTCAGTGCAATATTTAAAAGTCGTCAAGCACAATACGGGACACTTGGCGGAAATCCTGGTCGTAGTGAAGACGACTGGGCTGTCGCTTTTGTCGGGTGGACCGCCTTGGCACATATTGGGTGGGCTGGGTTGTAGGCTGCGATACTCCAGCGTTTTCCTGGGCTTGCGTGGGCTGTGTTATAGACTGTTGTGCTCCTGCGCTTTCCTGGGAAATGTCTTCACTGTCAGAGTCATCTTCCGTTAAATCACGCCGGAATGGCTCACGTGTGGCTAGATGATGTTGTCGGTTGCGTCGAAGCACCTTGTTGTCCTCTGTAAGGACGCGATAAGACCTTGGTGCCACCAGGCCCATGACTCGAGCCTTGGAGTCCCATGCATCCCCTCGTACACGTACAACTTCGTCTTTCTTGAGTGATGGCAGATTTTTCCCTTTGGATGGCCTTTGGCTGCGTGGCTGGCGCCGAGACGTCAGGTGACTGGAGCATGACACGAAGTCTGGTAACCGAGTGCGTAACTTTCTGCCTTGGAGGAGTTCTCCAGGGGACCGGCCTTCGGCTAGTGGAGTCGAACGATAGCCGAGTAGACCTAACCAGAAGTCCTCGTTGAGCTCGCCAGTCTTCTTCATTATTCTTTTCACAATTTGGACTCCTTTCTCGGCGAGGCCATTGGACTGTGGGAATCTCGGACTCGACGTCACATGCTTGAACTCGTATCTGGACGCGAACAAAGCAAATTGATGAGAAGAAAACTGAGGACCGTTGTCGGTGCAGACTTCCATAGGAATTCCATACCTTGAAAAAATTGAGCTAAGTGTGGCAATGACAGTGCACGTCGTTGTGTCGATTAGTTTTTCGACTTCAGGAAAGTTTGAAAACGCGTCAAACACGCACAGGTAGGAGTTTCCGCCGTACATAAAAATGTCAACACCTACTCTGTACCAGGCATGGTCTGGGATCGGCCTAAGCACCACTGGTTCGGTTTGTTGTTTGTAGGCGTATTTTTGACAAACAGAACAAGTCTTGACCATGTTTTCAATGTCCGTATTCAGTCGCGGCCAGAAAACCAAGTGACGGGCTCTCGCTTTGCACTTATTTATGCCTAAGTGACCTTCATGAATGCGACCGAGTATTTCAGCTCTCATAGACTTTGAGATGACGACTTTGGTCCCCTTCATAAGAATGCCCTTGACTTCTGATAACTCGGGAGCGAATGGTTTCATCCACCCTTCAATTTCTTCTCCATTCCTCAGTTGCCGCAACGCTGTCTGCAAGTCTGGGTCAGTGGCTGTCGCTTCTACCAGTCGGTCAAACATTTTGTTGCTTACCAGCTCCGAAGTCACGCCCACTGCATGGACGTCAACGTCATCAGTGAAGTCATCTTTGTCGCTTGGAATGGCCGACGATGATCTTGATAGCATATCGGCCAGGAACAGTTGTTTGCCTGGGACAAAGTGAAGAACGTAATCATATCTTAGCAAGCGCAGAAAGAACCGTTGCAGTCTTGGTGGCATGTCGCCAATGGCTTTCAAAGCAATTGCTAACAGTGGTCTGTGGTCGGTCTCAATTACAAACTTGCGGCCGTAAACGAAATGGAAAAATTTCTCACAACCGAAAGTAATGGCCATCGTTTCTTTCTCTATTTGCGCGTATCTTTGTTCAGCCTCAGACATTGTGCGTGATGCATAGGCGACCGGCCGCCAACTACCACCATAATTCTGAAGAAGGGCAGAACCAATCCCATTTTTGGAAGCATCTGCAACGACCTTCGTCTCCCTAGCAGGATCGAAAATGGCTAGCAAAGGTGGACCGCTCAATGTGTCGCAGACAGCTTGCCATTCTTTGGAGTGGTTTTCGGACCATTCAAAAACGTTGTCTTTTTTAATGAGGCTTCGTAGAAGCGTCGTCCTTTCCGCCAGATGCGGTATGTATTTTCCAAAATAGTTCACGACCCCGAGCATTCTGTGAACGCCGGCTTTGTCCTTTGGCTGAGGCATTTCACTTAATGGTGCGGTCATTGCGGGGTTAGGTCTTATTCCGTCTTTGTTTATAACATCACCCAAGAAGTCAATTTCGGTCACGCCGAATTTGCATTTCGCCGCGTTGAGAGTTAGGCCGGCCTTTTTAGCCATTTGCAAGACTGTGCGGAGGCGAGTATCGTGCTCTTCCCTTGTGCTCCCCCATATCAGTATGTCATCGATATAGATTCGCACCCCTGGAGCATGGTCGAATATTTCATTCATAGTTCTCTGGAAAACTTCAGGCGCCGAAGCAATGCCGAAGGGTAGTCTCAAGAAACGGTAGCGTCCAAAGGGCGTTCCAATTGTGCACACCTTTGACGTAGCCTCATCTAAGGGGATTTGATGGAAGCCCGAGTACGCGTCGATGCGAGAGAAAAAAGCTGCACCGGCAAGCTCAGCCTCAATGTCTTCTCGTTTCGGCATTTGATAATGCTCTCGCTTTAGGCACTCGTTAATTCGCCTCGGGTCAATGCATGTGCGCAGTTTTCCATCCTTTTTGCGTGCTGCATCAAACGGGCTCACCCAGTTCGTCGGTTCGCTGACTTTGGCCACGATTCCAGCACGTTCCATCCGATCCAGCTCTTCTCGCAGGGGCTCGAGCAACGCCAAGGGCACCCGTCGCGCCGGCTGGACTACCGGTGTTGCATCCTCCCGCAGAACCATGTGGTACTGGCGTGCTAGACAGCCGATGCCCTGAAACAGCTCTGGAAATTCCTTGACCAGTTGGTCAGTGCTGTTTGTGTGCACAGCGTTGACAGAACGAACCACTAGTCCTAACGCTTCGCTTGCAGACAGCCCAAGTATGGCTTGGCTGCTCTTCTTTAAAATGAAAAAGTCGAAATGCCCACTTCGGTCGTTCACAGTCACTTGTACCGTAGCGACCCCGATGTGCTTTATAACGTCGCCGGTGTATGAGCGGAGGACGGAGGGGCTTGCTCTTAAAGCAGACTTCGCTTTGAGCCTTTGAAAAACGGAGTAAGGCAACAAATTCGCTTGCGAGCCTGTGTCTACTTTCAGAGACACTAGTTGGGAGGACACTCTCGCGTGGACGACCCAATCGGCTCTGTTGCCTAAGCTGACGTCGAGGATTTCGAATCCTTCCTGCTCGTCACGTACTGCGCTCACTTGAGAACTTTTTCTGCAACAGGCCGAGAAGTGGTTAACGCCACGGCACCGAAAGCATGTTTTGCCGAATGCTGGGCATCTGCCACGTTCGTGGAAGCGGTTACACTTAGAACACTTGAACTGCCTGCGTGCTTTGATCTGAGCCACTTCCTCTTCTCGATGGGCCTCGTCTTGCTCCGAACATTCCACAGTTTGTTCACAAGCTGGACATTTGCCCTGCTGGCGCGTTTTGATTTGTGCTACTTGTTTCTCCGCTTGAGCCCATACATTGTTTTGCTCGGCGCATACCTCTTCAGCTTTGCAAACGTCCTCTGCCTTCAGTAACGTAAGGTCCTTAACTTTCAGCATCTTTTCGCGCAACTTCGCATTCTTTGTTCCAAAGACAATCTGGTCCCTGACCATGGAGTCAGTTAGGCTTCCAAAATTGCAACTTCGTGCAAGTCTCTTCAAGTCCCGTAAAAAATGTTCGAAAGGTTCGCCCTCAACTTGCGTTCTTGAGCGGAAGACATACCTTTCGTACACTTCGTTCTGCTGCTGCTTGCAGTACTCCTCAAACTTCTTCGTAACTGTTTCATAATCTTCCTTGCTTTCGTTCTCCGAGAACACAAAATTGTTGAATACCTCTAGGGCGTCCTCTCCGGCCACGGTGAGCAGCAGTGCGGTCTTAGCTCCCTGCGTCCGTGCTTCTTTCGGCGGCTCCGTGGCCTGCAGGAACAGCTCGAACCGCTGCTTGAAGAGGCTCCAGTTCTTCGCGGTGCTACCGGACAGCACCAGCGGCTGCGGTGGCTTCACTAAATCTATCTTGCCAGTGCACAGCGACGCCCCTTCCACCCGCGTGTTACTGCGTATACGAGGGCGATCCCACTTCTGACACCATGTTCCGGCGTCCAACAACGAACACGCAGCGTGAAAGCAACCAGAAGAAGAGCGTTTATTCGGGAGTGCTTCCCAACATATATAGTGTACCGGCGGCTGCATGATAACAGCCACGTGTTACAGATAGCATGCTGGCCAGGGCGCACGCATAGAGCGCATGCGCGTCTGATACGATACACAGATAACATCACCTTCCGCAGTCGACATGAACCCGACGGCATCCTCCTCTCTCCCAGGCTCGACATGTGACGCGGGCGTGTCCCTATGTGCGGTGGTGTGAGTTCGTGCGCGTGAATGAAATTTTCAGGCCACTCGACAGCGAGTGCAGTGAAAAACATCCTCCATTTGGAGAGATCCCCGCTTTTATTCTCATGCTTGTAAATATGTAACTAAACCCTACTGTAGAGTTTCCCTCCTTAAAGGAGTCCGGCAACGTTATTCAGAGACGCGACCTGCGGTTTTGAATCAGTCAGCCTACTCAAGGGCCCCTCCGTCTCCAACTCTGGTGGCACCGGTGGCGTTGAAGTGAAACCCCCGAAAACACTAATGGCCAGCGATGGGTTTGGAGTCCCATTCCTAAGAACTGGTGGCGGTGGGATCGAAGCGCAATCCCAAACACTTGTGGCCTACTAAGGAGCAGGAGCCCCATCCTCAACAACTAGTTGCCAGCAGCTGGGAGGGACCGTACGACATAGTGCTTTCTCAACTGGTAAGAATTTCGGCTTTTGCTGTAGGATTCGCCAGGATTCAGATTTTGAGAGTGTAACCTTGAATCACTGGGAAGTGTATGTCAGTTGAGAAGAGTTAATCTCACGACATTTTAAAGATAGCGAAGCCAAAGTGGAGAACGCATTGTCATGTACCTTATGAAGTTGTCAAAGTCGGACTTGCTCTGTATGTGCGAGGAACTCTCAGTAGAGGTGCCGGGCAAAATAACAAAAATTGAACTATGTAAGACCTTTGGTAAGTATGTCCAGAATACCGATCAGCATGTAGGTACGTAGAACTTTGTAGAGGAGGAAAAAGCTAAAAATAATGCCGACCAAGAGTTACGGAAGGCTAAAGACAAAGCCGACCAAGAGGAAAAAACTTGTAAGATTAGAGAGGAAGCTGATCGGGAGTGGGAAGAGAAGGAACGCCATAGTTGCGAAGCTAAAAAGAAGGAAAGGAACTAAAGCGATTGGCGCTTGCCCTTGAGATCCGACGATCCGTAGTCCAGAATGAAGGCGGCGGAACTTCGACAAAAGCAGAGCTACAGGAGCGTAAAAGTGCTCAGGAAGAGGCTATGAAGAAGCGAGCAGCGGAGCTAAAAGAGCTTAACCTCGTGGCTGAGAAAAGGAGGCTCGCAAGGCTAAACGAGTTAAATGGGGACGAAGTAGCGAGAAGCGAGGCTATCTTCATCCAGACATGGTCTTCAACTTTCAAGCCCAGCGCCGAGTTGGACCGAAGTGACGCCTTAAGAGAGGATTGCGAAAGGGCGCACAACCAGCATGGATGGTACGCAAGGAGAGGCCAAAAGAAAGTGGCTGCAGAGACCGTCACAGAGTTAGCTAGCAAACATTCTGCTAAAGCT
The DNA here is from genome assembly GCA_030143305.2 of Amblyomma americanum. NCBI lineage: Eukaryota > Metazoa > Arthropoda > Arachnida > Ixodida > Ixodidae > Amblyomma > Amblyomma americanum. The sequence continues at coordinate 97,255 of JARKHS020001198.1, read as the reverse complement.
CGTTCAGAAAACGTTTGGAAGGGGCGCGGATGGCGTCGGACAAAGCTGAGCAAAGAGAGAGTCCCCAAACTAGCTGAAAAGAGCGTCGCCAACTTAGATGGTCACAAACTTGCGATTCTAACGGGTACGGATGGTTTAGAAAAAAGAAATCTCCGAAGAGCGGGTGCGCAGTGACAATCGGAACCGTCGCCTAGTTCGTTAAGGGCGAGGATGCTAGAAAGAGGCTTGTAAAGGCGACTAACCGGCACGGGTGGAAGAGAGACAATTTCCCCAAAGATGTTTCAAAATGGAAACAGGGAGCCCTCTAAAGATCGTGAATCGTGGTAACTACGAGCTAAGGCGTCACTGCGGCGTCAGAGAGCAAGCCACAGTTGCGGCTACCTCAGCGAAGCTGCTTTATGTAGAGTGTGGAGCTGCAGTTGGTTTAAAACGCAGTACCGAGAGCAACGCTGAGGCAGAGGACGAGAGCCGGACTCAAGACGAGCAATGCGTTTCTGCGGAAAGCACGGAGAGTGATAGGCAGGCGACGGAGGACTACCTTCAGGCAAGCGAACTGAACAACTCGGGTGCAGCTGAAGGTCCGTCTATCAGCTGTGTGGAGCTGACACTATGCTGCGAAGGCAAAGATGCCAGTATTGAATTGGATGAAGGTTTGCGAGGTGCGACTGAAAAACTAGAGGAGTCTATTGTAATCAGGAGACATACAGAGAATTGTCTAGGAAGAGAAAAAAAGAAAAGGGCAAGGGCCAAGAAAAAGCTAATGAATTGTCAAGCCCTAAATTCAGCTGCGCAGACAGGTGATAATGTTTGCACACATGGAAATGCATCAGAAGGTAAATAAAAACTTTCCGCACTAGACGTTGTAATCTTGCAGCTACAGTTACTGGTCAGGTGGCACGCGCAGGTTGTTCTAAAGCCGAACGCAGTAATGAAAAGGTAAGAGCGCGTTTTCCGACTAGAACAGGCGCAAAGTGCTTCAAGGGGCATCTACCTGCAAGAAGGCTCAGACCGCGCAGACCTGACAAAACGCGGTGAGAAAATAAGCAAAGCGGCCCGCAAGATGAGAAGGCACTAGGTTGCGTGACACTCAGCGAATGCTAGCGCAGAGATCATGCAACAGAGACCACACATACAGGCTTGTAAGGCGCGCGCACTGGAAAAAAAAGATGGGTCTTTCACTTTCGGCGCTGTATTCCAGGAAGCGCGCTGGGCGATGGGTAGCCGAACTTCGGGCTTAGGGCGAGAGCAAAGAGCAGCTTCTCGCGCTGGACCCAGCACGTTTCCCAATCTCGGTTATCCACTTTCCATGCGCTACCAACGCTTTCTGAGAGCGTCGATGGGCTGTGGAAAGACAATGGTGATCAGGAATGGCTTTCTTCAGTACCTTTTTGTCAAGCCTTGACAGCAGGACAATCAGTCAGAACGCGACCCCGGCGGGATCGATCCGTTCAGCGCCAAAAACAATCGAAGTGCTTGACCGCGGCAATTTTCCTGGATATAAAGGACGCATACGACAATGTAATTCACCAGTCTTTTTTGGGCGCTCTGGAAGCTGCCGAGCTTGGTGGTCGCTTATTCTTCTGGATACGCAGTGATTTATCCAATAATTTCTCTTTGTGCAGACTGAGGATGGCCCGACATCTTCTCATTTCACTTCCTGTGGAGTCGCGCAGGGTGGAGTGCTTAGGTCAACGCTGTTCAACCTTACACTTGTCGGGCTTGTCGACATACAACAACAGTCGGCGCAAATCTAAATCCATTCGGACGATATCTATATCTGGGCAGCCGGGGTTACGCGCCCACAAGTTCGAGCGAGACTTAGAAAGACGTCAAGTATTCTTGCGGCCTACCTTCAGCTCCAGGGCTTACAAATTTCAAGCAAAAAGTGCTCGCTTGTTGCGTTTACACGCAAGAACGTGTCTTATTATGCCGTATGCGTAAACGGCACAGCAATATCCTACGCAAAGATCGATCGATTTCTCGAATTAATCATCAACCGAAATCTATCATGGACCGCCCATATTTCATACATAAAAAAGAGACACATCGATTTCTCACGTTCTCGCCTTTCTTGGGGCTAAGTCGTGAGGAGCGCCAGTGCGGTCGATGTTGCGCTCTACAATGCGTTATTTTGGGATTTCTTCGCTACAGCCTCCCTGCACTTGGAAACATTTGAGAAAAAAAAACATACGATGCTTGCAAATCGTTCAAGCACAAGCTCTCCAGACTTGCCTATGTTTGCTGAAATGTGCCTCAACGGCCGCACCTGTACTCATCGCCCTGGAGCATCCAATATCTGCCTATCTATAAGGTGGCGCACTGAGGGCACACTTTCGACACATATCCTGGGCTCCCTCTTACCATCATGCCAGTCTTCCTGTTACCAGGCCGCGCACATCGTTTACAAACACCATTGACGCACATGACACCATTCTGGTATCCTAGTTTGCACCCGCCTCTGGGACGTGCTCGCAACTTTGGAGCCTGCACAATTTCCGTGTGCTTCTTTCAATACCTGGAATTAAGAGAGAGATTGTTTTATAGCCGATAGAACTAAAACAAGTCACTCTTGAATATTTCCATGAGCACCTTGCAAGCCGGGTCCAGGTCTACACCGATGGCACAGTGATGCAAGCGATTAATAAATTCATAGCGAGCGTCCTGGAAAATTTTACGTTTAAGTTTGTTTGCATAGTTTTTTACATAACCTTAAAGGACAAATTGAATTGAAAAGCCTGTTTTATTAGAGATACGTTTGCAGTTTTTTTTTATCATTATTATCTCTCACAGCACACAGACCAGCCAAATGGCAATCACGGCGGTCTGCATTGCTTTAGGTGAATTCTTAAAACAGCGAGGAATATTGAAAGCGGTAGATTTCCGGGTCAAAATAGTTACATCGCAGCCAGTAGCCTGTCTATAGCAGCCTTCCTTTCGTACTAGTGTGAACTTGGCGTCTGTACGAGGCACAATATCGTGTTTGCGAAACACGCAACCAAAATTACACGTGGCGGTTTGAGTGCACAATTTTAGGTCAGGGAACGCCTCGCCACAACATACGGCTACTCCCATACTTTCCCCTTTCGGAGCATTCGACCTACACAAGCTGACGTGGACTTGCTGCTAGCTCTAGAAATTATCACCGAACTGTAAGAGCTCTTTAAAGTCCTCAAAAAATGCCCCATTCTTGCTGCTGTGGGCAGCGGGTGATCAATTGCTCAAAGTCAAATATGTTTGTTGGCTTGTTCGCAATTGAATGGTGTATTTTACACAGTGTCGTGGGTGATCAGGCGTAATAAGCACTTCGAGGAATAGAGTGGAGAGGATCAAAAATATAGAAAACTAACGAGGGCTGCCATTTGGCGGTCCTCAACGAAAAGAGAAAGGTAGTAGGAGAAGCGCAGCAACCATGCCCTGCTCTTGATCCTTTGAAAATACTGAATCTAAATGTGCTGAAAGGATAAACGGATATATGTAGGTATTTCACATTCACATGGTCGGCTCAGGAAGCAAATCACCAAGTAGTGGTGACAAAAGTCAAAGACACTCTTAAGTGAACATAACATATGTTTCAGAGATTTCGAGGGAAGACAAATAATTATGGAAATAAGCCGTGAAAGCAAGACCCGTATGTGACCTAGCACCAAGTGCTAGCAGCATGAACTGCCGGCGTGAAACTGAACAGCATTATGAAGCAATTAGACAAATATAAGTTGAAAAAACTTATTTCATAATAAATTTGCCGCTCATATCTTTATCAAATTTCATGCTAGTTAATAGAATACAACACGTTTAGTCGCGTACACTTCAATTGCCTCCTCAGTCCTGAGGCTCCAATTCTTCTACAATTTTATAAATTTCAATCCAATTCAATTGAATTTTATTTTCCCATGTATGCATGGTGAGGGTCGATGGAAAAAAAGCCAGAAATTGTGGCTTGACATGCCCGTCGGCCTCTACATTGCAGGGCAGCAGGCAACATACATGCACAAAAATCATTAGAAAAGACAATCAGGAAATGCAGCGTACAAAAAAAATGATCACAAAAAAGCAACAGCAAAACATGTCATTGGTTATTCAAATCAGGTCAACACTTTATGGAACGAAAGAGATAAGGAAGCAGTGAAAGCATGATGAAATCTAAAAAGTAGCACATACATTTTGTATATTTTGCGGCATGCTCGTGATACATCAACTCTTGCGGCATGAAACTTATTTAAAAGACGGGGCAGTGTGTTTGCAAGGCTATATGTACCATATATTGTGCAGTATGTTGGAATATGCCACAGTTCGCTGTGTCTGCAAGGGTAAACTTTTACATTTAGCGAAAGGCGTGCGGTGTCACGCAAGTAATTCACATTTTGTCTTAGGTCCTTCTTATATCTTTCAGCCAGCCTAACATTATACATTTCAGATACCTTTATGGCGTTGAACTGGCAGAATAAGTCGCATGTGTTTATAACTGAACTAACGTTGAGTATTGCACGTGGAGCCTTCTTCTGTAAAATGTAAATCTAATTTTTATTGGTACCTGTAGTTGTTCCCCAAAATAAGTGCGCATAGTTTACTTGGGGCATAAAAAGCGAATTATACAGGAGAATTTTATATTTGCATGGAAGTAAGTAACGATGCCCGTTAATGATACCTGTGACACGTGAAAACTTACTGATGACAGCGTTAACATGATTATCCCAGCTTAGCTGGCTGTTGAAATATACCCCTAATATTTTAATATTGTCTACAATTTCTATCGTTTCTAGACCTAGCTTAGGATCGCATGGTAGAATAATGTTTTCATTTTCTGGTTTGAATATAATAGCCTTAGTTTTAGTTACATTAATTTTCAACTGATTATTAAGGGACCATTGATGAAGTGCACTTAGTGTCCTATTTGCCTCGTCTATCATATCTCCACATACGCTTGATGAGAAGAACTGTGAGACGTCATCTGCATACATAACACACTTCGCATACAGGCATTGATTAAAGATATCATTTATATATAGGTTAAAAAAAGCGGTCCAACGATAATTCCCTGAGGTACGCCAGCAGTTACTTTTTTTTGGCGATTGACAGCTATTAATACTTACTGCAAGCGGTGTGCAAGATATGGCAAAAGAAGCGCATGAACACGACCCCTAAGGCCGTAGTCGAACAGTTTTGCCAAAAGTATATTATGACTGATGTAGTCGAAAGCCTGCGAAAAATCTATAAAAACACCAAGGGCAAGTTTTCTTTCCTCGAAAAACTTAAGATATACTCTTTTTGGCTTAATAATGCCGTCTCGGTAGAGTTATGTTTGATAAGACCAAACTGCGAATCTGTTATTATTTGGTGTTTGTCATAAAAGCACAATATTCGCGCGTGGATAATTTTTTCCAGAACTTGAGAAAAAATTGGCAGCACAGAAACTGGCCTGTAATTTGAAGCAAAAAGCTTATCTCCTTTCTGATATAAAGCAGTCACTTTAGCAACTTGCATGCGCCGTGGGATTACTCCGCATTCAAAACTTAGATTAAATATATCTGCTAAACTAGGGGCTAGAAAATCTAACACATGCTTCACAGGCCGTATATGAAGATCATCCGCATCGTGGTATCTGCTGTTCTCGATGTTAAAAAATGCAGTGAATACTTCAGAACGTGTAGTTTGACTTAGATACATAGAATCGCTGCTAATTGCCTGATCAGAGCATCATATGATATGTTTGACGAACTTTATTATTCTCGGTTAACGAAATATTGATTGAACGCCTCTGCTAGTTCCTGCGCATTTACACTTCGTCAATCAATTAGTACTTCTTGAGGAGAGCTAGGCCACAGTGTACGTAAAACAAGGTTGTTAATCTGCCTATAACTTTCGGGAATGATCGTCGCATGATTCAAACTTTCTGTATTAAAACGAATCCCTAGTACGCCTCAACTTTTTGTTTAGCTTATTTCTGAAGAGTTTTTATCTTGCTAATAGTTCGGGATCGCGCGTTTTAATGGAGTCTTGGTACATTTTTTCTTTAGATTGCATCTCTTTGAGCAATTGCGACGTCATCCAATCTTTACGTCCTTTTCGAGGTGCTACGTGCGCCTTCTATAGAAAATGTTCGGTGTAAAGCACTTTAAATTTGTAAAGAAAGCTATCATAAGTGGCGTCGACGTCTGCCATAGAGAGCACGTCAGACCAGGTTATATCTGAAACAGCCTGTCTGGAAGCAGCCAAGGTTTTTCTCGGTGATCGCTTGATAAAAGCAAGCGCGTGCTGGTTTTTTCTTCATGCCGGATTTCACCCCTAGCCGTATCGGGAAATGTTCACTAATGTCATGATGAAAGACAGCGGACAAAATGCTCTTTTCATCAAAATTAGTAACAAAAAGGTCCATAACTGATTCTGTATGCATAGTAACTCTAGTAGGTGTATCAATTGTGTTAATGCAGCCATTTGCGGAGAGCAGCAAAATAATATCTTTTGATGTGCTGCTATCGGAAAGCAGATTTACATTAAAATTGCCGCCTAGAATGACGTTGAAGTTGTTCATGTTCACAAAATTCAAAAAATATGTCAGCGAGAGAAAAGAATTCTACAATTCGGCCATCAGGAGGGCGGTAACAAACTGCAATAATAGTGTGGTCAAAATTTAAGCAAACCATTTCGTAGTCACAAGTGACACAACAAAATCCTGGTAATAGGTCACAATTTATACACTTTTTTACTAAAGCACAAACACCGCCACCACGATTTAACGATTTGTTCACGAAGAACGAGTCGTACCCGGGAATATTAATTACTTCATCACGGGAGCGCCAAGTTTCCGTAATCATAAACACTTCAACTGTATCTATTTTATTATACAGGTACACAAGGTCAGCAGTTTTATTCACGGCAGACCGCGCATTCACATGGAGACAACGAAAGAAAGTGTTTGTTAATATTTCATTACATTTTACTTCATTCATGGTGATTTGATAAGGCTGGTTGATAAGGCTGCGCACTTCTACATTGGTCTATAATTGCGGCGCCCTGACTGAGTGATCCGTGGTTCCACACTGTGCTCTACTTCGCTTTCTTCGTTTTTTGATCCTAGTTCAACGATGTCGCTGCAATCATTGTCCCAGGCGAAAAGACAACCATTAATTAGAACTTCATCATACGTCAACCTCACTTTTTCTTTCCTGCCACGATTTTCTTTGGTTCGATTCCACAGCTTTTTCCTTACCTCTCGGACATTTTGTGAAAAATCTTCGCTAATTGAATAGGTAGATCCTGTAAGTTTAGAACACTGCTTTAAAATGTTCACTTTATCACGGTAGTCTAGTAACCTAAAGATCATAGGTCTATCTTTGCCTCCATTGCCTGCCTTTCGTCTACCGAGCCGATGTATTCTTTCAATACCTGAAATTGTCACGTTTAGCTTATCTTTAAGAATATATTTTGTTACTATAGTCAGAAGTTGTTCGTCAGACTCATCTTCCTGTTCCACTATGCGAAAAACAATCAGGTTTGATTGTCGGCTTCTATTTTCCAAATCATCAATTTTTTTTGTCATTAAGGACAGCTGTTGCTTCAATTCAGTTACTTTCTGTCATATTCCATGACTTTTCCCTTAAGGCTTCCTATCTCTTCCAGTTTCTTTTCAATAACGTTGAGCTTCTGGTTCGTTACATTTTTTTCTTTCTTTATTGCCTGTATGTCTGCTGCAATCAACTTCAATTACTCCGAAATCGAATTGTCTGGTCCGGGATTTGCCTCGATATCGCCCCCCAAGAGCAACCAGAATCGCCGGGAAACACTTAAACTACACATCAAGTCAAGCACGGGCCGTGGGCACGGAAGCAAAAGAAGGCAAACACTGTTTCTACGAAAGCTTTTTTTATAGCGTTTGCTCACCTGTATAAAGAAGACAAAAGGGTTTGAAGCCCTCATCCTGGTATTGCCGCCGCGCCCACTGCCGCGTGCTTCGTGGCTCCCCTCTTTTATACAGTCCGGTGTTGCTAGTGCCGATGCTCCTGCCGCTTCCGTCGACGAAGCAGTGCCGCCGCTGGGAAGGCTGTGGCTGAAATCTTGGAATACGGCCTCTTCTTGGAATCTTGGAATACTTGACGTGATGACCGGATCGATGCAAGCAGCCGTACTGTCCGATAATGATGCGCAGTGTAACGTCGGTGTGCTGCCCCACCAGCAGAGAAAGCAATCCGAGAAAAACCTGGATAAAGAAGGCAGAAGGGTTTGAAGCCCTCATCCTGGTATTGCCGCCGCATCCATTGCTTTATTGATCTGAAAATGGCACAGAAGAAAGTAATAGAATTGTTGTAAGTCGAAATATCAAAATGAAGGTAATTAGTTTAATGGTACCCAAATGGGTACTCTGGGAGGCAACGGGTATAAAATCTATAAAACACTTCCTGTTCTGAAGGCAAAGGAACACGTCGGCATGTGCGGCATTTCACTCTAGACTTTCCATTGCAGCGTGGGTTGCGGAATGTCATCTGAAGCTTTAACTTCGCATGCTCAGGAAAATGTGCAGTCATGTCGAATCGGACTTAAGGTCGTAAAGGAATTCCCTGGGCTCTCTACGGTGGAGTTAGATCTTCATCGTTATCTTCGTTTAGCTTACACTCGCGTGACTTTTATTAGTACATTTGCAATGTTCGTCTCGAATGCAAGCAAATCTAGGCGATCCTTTTTAGGAACCATAGAATTTTCGCAGTCCCTAGTATACCGCACCCAGCTGTTGGAGCACATCCTGTCTAAGCAGTGAATGAAAACGCGCTCAGTGCTCCAAAAGAACCTTGATTTCTTCATCTTTGAGATATTTTCTAGTAATTTACAAAAGAGCAAATTAGTCCTGAAGCACCCAATTTTACACGTGCAAATTGAATTGCCGGTAGCACTAGGGTTTCTTCAAAAACTTGTACTGAATTTGCCATAACAGATGGTCTAGCCTCTAATAATTGTTTTCAGAGCCATAATGTTAAAAAAATAGCACTCGTATGGTGAAGAAAAAATCTTTTATTTACCGCGAGGACGACAACGTGGGCGTGCGCGCTGAGGTGAGGCGAAGAAACTTTATTTCCGCCAGAAGACCCGTGCCCCTCCTGGTCCGCACGCAGGCGTCCGGGAAGGGGCAGCGTCGCAGCTGGAAGAGTAGCAACGATATAGTCACGCAGCTTCTACTGCCAGTCGGCTAGCGCAGCGTTGCATACTACGGTCGGCGCTTCTGAGTATGGTCTCCCATTCCTCTGCATTATTAATTGTGAAATGCACTGGGTCATCTCCGCAGTATGTTTTCGAGTGTAGCGGTATGCCCGCATTAGTCGCAGACCTCCGCATCCTCCCTCGTGTCAACTCCTGTCCAGATGCTACAGAGCGAGGATGCGAAGTTTCTAGCCTGGAGTCTTCTCCAGTCATAGGCCTCAGCAGAGCTAAGGGATCTATCAGGAGGAGGATAGATCCTTTTGCTCTTTCTCTGGTTGCCTGTGATGCTATTAAAGGCGTTGTTTTCCTCTTTAGTGCTGAATTCGTCTGAGGTGTCCACAGCTCCCCGGGGTAAAGAGGAGCGGGCGAGCCTGTGGGAGGGCTCGTTTCCAACCAGACCCGAGTGGGCTGGGGTCCAGATGATCCGAATATTGTCGGCTGTGATGAATCCTTTTAGATTTTAGCCACCATCTTGTGGATGCGTCCCTTGCTGTTTTCTAATTGCGGCTGGGGACGCCATCTTTTCCGGAACATGCCGCGAAGCGGGCGATTTCTTAAAGCGGGCGAGTTCCATAGGCTGATAATGTCAGGTCAGTGATGTCACATTCAATCATATTGAAGTTTCAGAAAAGAAAACGAGTACAGTGTAGATATTGCAGAGATAATTTGGTTAAACCCACGATTAGCACCGTGGTAAATTAATTTCGCACGGTTATCACTTGTCGCGCATTCTCAATGAACGGGTACACCAGATGGTGGTTCATGGCGGAGTGGAAGTAAGCACGCGATAATGGGTGGATCGACACTCATCACGGTGAAATTCTAGGTTCCTCTCCAGCCGAGCCACATGCACGTACTTTCTGAAAATGTACGCGGCGTCGGAAGCTATTAACAATGAATGCGGTAGAAAGCAATGAACTCAAGTTTCATATGTGACGTAGGTGAGACTGGTACGTAGAATGTACGTAGGTGTATGCCATAAACAACCCATTAAACCAAACTTGAGCTTTCTTTCACCTCCTCGCATATTCAGTTTTAAGTCCATTTTAAACCTATTCAGTTAAATCGGCGATTACCTAAATGCGATACTGATTGTTAACATTTTTTTTCCAAATGCTGATGAGACTATAAACAGCAGTCTATATTTCCGTACTTTCTCGAAATTTGTTAAACGTCGCCTTCAATATTTCCTTACCTTCAATATTTCCATAAATTAGTACCTTACCATTTTCCAATATTGAAAATATTTGTTCGAGGATGTTGTACGTGGATATTTTTGCATATTCTCAACTAACATGATTTTATATTTAAGGAACAAAGGAAGTGTAGCTTTGAAACTGATTCCAGCTACGTGCCTTATTGTAATACAAATATTGTAATACAAATAATTTATTGAGATTTTTGATGTTGTTTTCAAAACCAGATGGCAGTAGTTTAATTAGTAATTTAAGCTGAAATTAAGTAGGAGTGAATTCCTAGGAGTTAAGTGGAAGTAGATTGAAAAATACGGTTAGTTTTAAACTAAGGTTGATCAAATGCAGGCGAAGTTATAACACTTGCGAAGGCGTAATTGTTTCATTTCGAAGTCTCTTAGCCAATATAACTGTATGAATACAGAGCTAATTGTCTTGTTTGAGTCGTGTTCATGGTTGCATCTCACTCTGCCAGCCAGCTTCAATTAGTAGTTGAACGGGAAGTGTACACCCTTTGTGAATAGTTATCATGATCTGTTGCGACCATAAAAAAGGAGTATAGTTTAGATATGCGCCAGAATATTACTATACGGTACAAATTCACATAACCTTTGGTTATATACAATATGCAACTCCAATACATAAATGCGCATGGCATGTGCAGGCCTGCGGATTGAGTATATACAAGCCTGAATAGATTCAAAATAGTTTGCAGCGCTTCAAAAGTGCTATCAGCGAGCGAAAGCGCCCACGCGCCAAAGCAATTCACATGCGAGCGGCCAGTCCGCCGGCTGAGGAGCGGTAGGGTCGCAGCGCCACGATTGCGCAGCGGAGGAAGACAGGAAACACCCCCAGCGCGCGGGCCGTACAAAGCGGGCGCCGCCGCCTCTACTCGAGCCCGGCCGTAGTATGGCCGGGGAAACCCGGAGGGTACGGCGGACTTTCTTTAGATGCTGCAGAGCTTCTTGTGAATGAGTAAATAGGTGCATTACGCTATAAGGAGGGTAGCTCGCAGCTTCAAGGGAAGATTTGATGAAGTGTCAGTACAGTAGGTTTGGCGGCTGTAGAGTTGAGGGTGTGTCGAGCTTATTAAAGCAGTTGATCCCCCCGTTGGGGTTATTGGGACATCCGTGTAAAGGATACAGCCATCATGTTGCGTAGAAAAAGCTGGTGGTAACAGCGGAAGGAGAACTCCGACTGCTTATGACGAGCAGGCTTGTTTGATATAATGTTCCAGTAGTCCCATGGAGGTGGTTGAGGCTCGAACATCGGACGAAGAAAATTTTCCGTGCTCTATTGGTTTCTCGCTGTGTAATTAAATCTTCCATTGTGTTGAGCTGCACATACTCCTGCAGCAGACAAATAGTAATTTCTCGGAGTAGGCCAGTAATGACTCGCATGGCTTCGTGGTTGAGTGCTTCAAGTGTAGACCACTGTCGTTTCGTAAGTTGTTGAAACTGAGCCTGGTATAGGATTCGTGGTTGAAAGACGGCACGAACAAGTCGACGAGCTGTATCTGAACGGGCACCTACCAGAGCGATTGGCTATTCTGTAGATGAGGCCAAGTGTGTTTATAGCACTCTTCCTCATAGCTGACAACCAAGCCGTGCCTTTGCCTGAAGCATGAACGTACAGGCCCGAAACATTGGTTTGTTCCACTTCAGAGAGTGGTTCATTGTCAATAGTGAGCACGAACGGAGTGGCTTTGAAAATACGGTGGCCAGCTTTACTGCCGACACGGAATATCGCTAGATTTGTAGAGGTTGAGGGAGAGTCCAGTGTTGCCAAGAAAGTTGCGAAAAAGATTGAGGGCTTTTTGCAGGCAGTCTTGCTGCACCTGAACTCAGCGGTTTGTAGACCAGAGAGTCATGTCGTCTGCATATGCTAGAACTTGAACATTAGGAAGGGTGGAGAGACCGTGTATTGGAGGAATGAATGCGATGTTAAATAGAGTTGGGGCTAAAACTGAGCCCTGTGGTATTCCGCGTTTAGAAATGAAGCGGCCTGTGGATTTACCAATAATGCGGATAGCATATGTCCGTTGTCAAAGAAAGGCATGAATTGCTCTACATAGCAGCAAGGGCATGCAAAGTGATGACATAGTGTTGAGAAATTCTTCGTGGAGAATATTATCGTAGGCCTTCCTGATGTCTGTCGCTAGGACTGCGCGAAAGAGACGGCTGTAAGGTGAGCGACGTATCACGTCGTTGGCAAAGCGGTCAAGATAATCCTCAGCTCGGTATCTTGGTCGGAAACCAATCTGGGAAGACGAATATTTCTGATGATGGTCGACCCAATAGAAAAGTCGAGTGGCAAGCAGTTTTTCGTGGAGCTTACAAGAAACTGGGGTAAGAGAAATCGGTCGTAGGGCCCCAAGAGTTGTGGGTGATTTTCCGGGCTTTGGTATCGCAACTACAACTAAATGCATCCAATCGGGTGGCATTTCACTGCATGTCCAGATCTCGTTAAAAATTCTGAGAAGTGAAGTCAATGCTTCACCGTCGAGATTCCGGAATGGGGCATAAGGTACACCGTCATGACCAGGTGCCGCGTTAGGGCGGATGTCTTCAATGACAGCTATAAGCTCAGCTACGGTGAACGGGCGTGTGATCTTATCCCTGCCTCATGTATGGGACTGACCGGAACAGGTGCAGGTGAGCAGTCATAATTTGAAAAGAAATGAAGGGCAGCTTGCGAACCGAATTCATCTGGAGAAAGACGAAGGGCAATGCGAATACTCTCGTCGTAGTCTTTGACGGATGGTTTGCGTTCCATGGAATGAATTACACGCCACAAATGGCGACTGCTGACAGGAGTACTAAGTTGAGAACACCATTCTGTCCAGCGCTTGTGCAGAAGGCGTTTAGAATACCGACGGGCTTTAGCGGTGACTCTATGAACTTCCGTTCGTGCATTCTTATTGGACGGATGCTGAGTGGCGTATACGCCCAGCTGCTAGCGCCTTGCGCAGAGATTAAGGAGGTGGAAGTCAGGATTTGGTTGATCTTCGCTGACAGTGGGAGAAATTGTGTTCTGAGTTAAGACAAGCATGAATGTAGAAAGGGCTGAGGTAGGAGTTATTGAGACGAGGCGACCATCCGTGCGAAGACTGTCCCATGAAGTGACATGGATCTTGCGGCGAATTTTACGTAATGTACTGGAGGCAAAGTCAATTAGAATGGGGAAGTGATCACTGTCTCAAGTGTCTGCTTCGCAATACCAGTGAGGGTTGCCGAGACCGAGCCGCCACGTAAGGTCCGGAGTTGATGGAGGAGCATGCGGGCGTGTATAATTAGAGGGAGTTGTACAAAAGAGTAAACAACTGGTCGAAAAACGTGGCGTAAATCTTATCTCCACGTTTAGAGTTATGAGTGTATCTCTTTCTGTATGTGGCTCATTAAAATCTCCTCCTACTTGTCTGGGTGCACCTGGGAAAGAGGCGCGCACTGTGTAAGCTATCTACAGCTGAGTATACAGGTTTGGGGCCGACCATAAAAAGAGACAAATAATACTGGAGTGCGCTACGGCTTAGTGAGAAAAAACATATTCGTCATTGTGGTGTTTTTGTTATAGGTATCGGCGGTGAGGCCGCTAGCCGCCCTTGACCACCCCAATGTACATGAGAAAGTCTCTGCATGTCTGCTTGACGAGAGCTCATAAAGATAGACCTCAATGTCGGTTTTAGTGCTGAGAACTTGTGATGCACCAAAAATAGTATTGAACTTTCTTTAATAATATGATTTATATCATACCAAAAGCAGCCTTTTCTGCATTATGTAGTTGCTACATATAATATACAGCATATAAAAAATCCCACGCAGGTTACCTACATCAAGGTAAATAAAAGAGAACTGCAAAGACTTAAAAATATAGCCGCTATAACTTTTTTAACCGCATCATATTAAAGTGACAGCGCTTTTTGTGCCTTCAATAATGACTCTACAGTAGGAAGGAATATAGTTCTACTCGAAAAGAGAAGTAACAAAAAGGCAAAGAAGAGCATATTGCATAGTATTTTTGCTCAGGTACTCAAGGGTACACAACATACAAAAAGGATCACGTGATCTAAATAGCCAGAAGCGGTAGTAATAATTGCGAAGTGCTCAGCTGCAAACACGCTTTGCCTGGGCTGCGTGAATAGCAATTTATAGACACGAATCGAACAACCATATCTTAGGTTTGGTGCGAATTGAATACAAACAAGTTTTTTTATACCGAATCGAATCCCGATTGAATAATGGCAGAGCCGAAGCAAATCAATATCGAACATTTAAAAAAACTGTTTGCTAGTTGTGAGCATGTACTTCAAAAAGGAATGATCACGAAAATATTCAACGGATAGCGGCCGCGCACTGGTGGAGTGCTATAATTTATGAAATATTAGCTACAGCTGTTCAAAATTGATCTCTACTAGTGTGTGCGGAACAAGAAGCCCATAGAAAAATTTATGGTCATAAGGTTTGGGTATAGGACAGTTACTTCCTGATACTCATGACGACTCAGAATATACAGCGCCACATCTCATTGGAGGAAAGAGGCAGACCTCTGCATGACCCACAGCCATCGAGGTCATCAACAAAGCTGCTTGTGCTGCAGCTATCGCAAGAGCCCCAGCACATCACCGATGTTTCAGCCATGAGTGGGCATTATGAGTGCAACGACGCACATGTACTGCTGCCGTCAGATTCCTGCCATGCAATATGTTGAGTGGAGTTGAAGCGGTTCTTTTAATGTGAGCTGCCGTCCAAGAATACTATGGCGTCGCTTTTTAAAACTTAGTCCAGTTTTCCGTAAAGTATTCGAAAATCATGAAAGCAGTTATCCTCAAATGATCCTGTCTAAAAGCTGATTCTTACTCGTCTCGGAGGGGATGTTAATATGCCTCTAGGCTGAAAAACGTGGACAAATTATGTCCTTCATAACACCTCAAGACGCATTACGACGGAGAAAATGTGAGTGGTTTTACTTGTTCCTAAGGTTCAAATACTAAAGAATAAAATCTAAGAACAGCTAATATTTTTCGTAAAAAGTGGTCTTTTATCGTCCTTCTATTAGAGGGATATCAAACTAATTATTAGTAAAGATTCGCATACGGTCTGCAGCTGCTAGGAAAGTCCATCTTTGTACATAAATCATGGGCAACTGCAGGCGGTTTCGGGCAAAATGTCAGAGGACTCCGAAAGAACCTCGCTGGAAGGGAATGTAGCACGTGTTGTGTATATATTTCAGCGCCGTAAGGCTGTAGCAGACAGATGTGCAGAAGTTTCGGAGAAGCCATCACTTGGACGACGCGACACATGCCAAAGCAATTGACAGCTGACTCATACAATACACCAAAAATCTACAAACGTCTCATCTGCTTGGGTACTGCCCCAGCCTTTCAAATCAAAGAGCGAGATTGAGGCAAATAATTAGAGAACACGCATATAATAAAAAAACAAGTGCTGAACTTCTTAGA
Source organism: Amblyomma americanum (assembly GCA_030143305.2). Lineage (NCBI taxonomy): Eukaryota > Metazoa > Arthropoda > Arachnida > Ixodida > Ixodidae > Amblyomma > Amblyomma americanum. The sequence continues at coordinate 81,418 of JARKHS020001198.1, read as the reverse complement.
AGCCTAATAAATTCCACCTGATAAGTCATGCGCGCGAACCTAATGAGCCCCTTGTCGCCGGTAACGAATTCAGGTGCAATTACGGTAATCTTTGAGGGACGTCGCAACCGTGCTTATCATTAGAGATTTTACTTTGCCTTTTCAAGTCTTGAGCGCGAGAAAAGAAGAGCTATCTGCAAAACTGAAACACTGGCTTCTAAATCTAGGTGCTGCCAGTGTGCACGCGTACAGAGGTCAGCTCAGATGAACCGGACTATTTTTCGAGACACTACTAAGACAAAAATAAATGAGCTGCTACGATGTCACTAATCATAAATGATTTTCTTTTTAATGTAATTCCTCGGTAAACAATAAATTTGGCTCTCTAGTGCTGCACTAGTATCATTCCGCCGAACATCATCCAGCAGTTAGCTCGTTCTCTAAACTCTAAAGGAGCTTGACATGAATGCCGTGAAGTAGGCATTTAATGTTTGCTCCCTATGTGTGGTGCGTTTTCCACAGTGTCAGCAGTGCTATAACGTACAGTCTAGCAAGTGGAAACATCTATCATGTGTGCCGTGAATCACTCAGTGACACCAACTCCTACGGCACCTCTCACGGCACGAGGATGTGCGCAGATGAATAAAGCGTAATAATACCTGATGTTTCTAGATATATGTAACCAGAATCAAGACGTTGCATTTGAGACCATCATTCTGCCCAGCTCGATCGCTACAGTGTGGTGAAGAGTCTTGGAGTCTCCTTTTGTAGCGAAAGCTATATTGTGTTCGAACTCGCAGTTTCGCCGTGCTCGCATTCTCACCGTGGACGCACCGCACCACGTGACCAACCGCGTGACGAACCATGTAACAACTAGCCAGACAACCAGACTAACCTGGACTAGCCCTCAAGATTGACCAAGGCTAACCAAGCTATGCTTTAGCTTTCGCTACGTATATCCTGGCATAGCCGAGCTAACCCACTGCCAATTTTTTTTAAAATAATCGTCGAAGAAAATGATCGCGGGAATATTTGTACTTAACCAGTTATTCTAAATGTACTCGAAAGCACTTCGAGCAACGTTTACTTTTTTTCCGATACATCTGAACATGCGTGATTTCAGTTTAGCGATGAACCGATTAAAGTGATGTCATTGTGTAATCAAATATTTTTATCTTTGCATATCCGTTGGCTATGGTATGGATAGTGCAAACAATGACATGCGGAATGTTTCATTAGAATCTAACAACAATCGTTTGCCTAAAAAAATCGTAAAACAGAGTAAAGAAGCGGTGAAAACATAAATATTAAGTAGCTGCTGTGCCTCTCAAGTAGGTTCCGGAGATGGTGGCACGCTGATAACAGACACCCCAGTTTATAAGCTATCAAAGCATGTTTAACTATTCCTTAACAGCGCCTCAATTAACTACACTTACTCAAATAGCAATGAAACTGGGAACACTTAGCAACTGCTATTCACAGCAACATTCGCAACTTTTTTTTTCTTACTCTGTACTCAATAAAAGCACGGTGCATAGTGTAGTTCTTAAGTTTAGAGCTATGCTCTACCTCAGTTATTAAATTTGCTATATCCGTAAAAGCTGCCCTTTACCCAACAGAACATCTTAAGCTACAAGATATGAAGAAGAGCATCCGCTTAGAAGTATATATATTGATAAATAAACATTTCGTTCCCTACATCGCCAGTTGCATTGAAGGGTTAACACAGCTTATCAACATTAGTCATTTTGCTCTTTGAAGAGGTACAGATGTGTCTCAGCGAATATACTTTGTTGAATGCTGACAATAATAAAAGAAATGTAGGTGAGTTAATAAAAAGCACAATTTTTAAACTGATCGAAAGGAGCAGAAAAGCAGAAGGCAAGCTTTAAGCATAAAATGGCACAAATGTACGTGATATAACTTCTCGGTTCTGCGCTTCCGTCAATAGATTTTAATATAGAACGCTGCAGTAACCACTGAAACCCAATTCCATGCATTCCACGCAATGCATGGACAATCGATTTGCATGAGTGTATGGGTCATGCAGCTTTTCACTCCCCTGCTTCGCCCCTCCTTGACTGCGCATTTCAATAGTCACGGAGGGTGAGACAATTACTGCGGCTGTCGTGAGCAAAGAACAGCCGCAGTAATTTTTATTTGTTGCCATGTTCAGAGGACAGAGTGCTGTCAGTGAACGCACATTTGTGCGCTACTATCGTTGGCCCCGTCTTTCGTGTCGCCACCCAAGAAGGCGACGAAGTGATCGAAGTAACTTAACTCTTAAGTAACTCTGATTACATAGACGAATACGCCCATCATACTGTGCTTTCTACCGACGTCTCCGTCAGCTGCCAAAAAAAAGCTGCAGTTTGCTTCCTTTCGCACAATTTGGCATGAAGCTATTCCTTCCGCATCACAAATTATATTCCTTTATTCTTTGCGGAATTTGTTGTCCTTGGAACGGCCCTGCATAAAATTCTATGTGATGTGTCACAAGTTATCATGCTCGCTGATAGTTTGTCAGTTTACATCTCCCTTGAAACTTCACAAAAGATTTTTTGAGCCGTTTTCTGCGATTTTTTGTCCCATGCACTTTGAAGGAGAGGAGGTCTGTTTCGTCTGGGTCCCTGGCCATGCAGGTATTCATTCAAACGAGGTGCCTGATTTCTTAGCAAGGTTGGCTTTTAACGAGTCAGTGACAACTGCCGTCCGGAATCTCAGTCTGCTGCCGATTTCCAGGTTTCAGCGGTTCCAACACATATCAGCCAGGTTACGCGATCCCTTACTAAATACCACCGATTATCAGCCCTTAGCATATAGATGGAGCGTGCTGTCGTGTAAAACAAGGCTGTGTGAGGTGTCAATGACGCGGTTGCGGTGCAGGATTCCAGTTTGAATTTATATCTATGCAGATGTGGGTTGACACCGACAAACCTTTGTGACTCATGCGGGGGAGTTGAATCTGCAGACCATTTTCTCCTTGTCGCGAATTGGTAACGCGTCACCGACTTTCCGAAGGGGAACGCTATCGAGTGCAGATTCGAACAAGAGTACAAGATAACAAAGAGATCAAACAAAACAAAGCCAAGCCGTATCTATAATTTAAAGAAAAAGGGGCCAATAACAAACGCACACGCCAGCAAGAAAAACACACACTCAAAAGCGTACAACACTACAGAATAAAAGGAACGAGTTCACCAAGTACTGAGCGTCCCAGGTGAAGCGGGGATGCCTAGTAGACAGGGCGGACGCGGGTCGATGTAGTGCGACGCGTCGCTGGCGATGCGTCGAAGGAAGCGGCGGAAGGGAGCCAGGTGGTAGTAGGAACGGAGAGGAACACAGGGAGATGGCGGTGGACGCACGTCAGCAGCCCGAAGAACTTGGCAGTAGCAGGAAAAACCGTAGCCAGGTCTCGTCTACGGCGTCACGAAACGCCGGAGGCTTCGAGTAGGCTATCAAGAGTGCCTTTTGGCAGCACGGACCCTCGAGTCCATCGGCTGCCACCTCCACACTTGCAAAGAACGCAGTAGGCTTACGTCGGTGATCCAAGGGAGGACACGGCAGCACGGACCCAACGTCCGACGGCTGCCACCTCCACGCTTGATCGCCACGATATCCGCTGCGCTCTCTATACTTAACACCTTGGTTTTCTGACACGTCAGCTCTCCGCTCCTCGCGCTCGCCAAGCTCTTTGTCGCCGTCGCCTCGCACACACTCATTCCCACGTGGACACGCGCAACGCTAGGCTGGCACGCGCAGTGCTCCGCTGGCCGACGCGCCACAGTCGACGCACCGCGTTCACAAATCCTCCGCGGATCTTTTGAGCACCTCACACTCCTCTACTGTCCAAAGTTAACACTTCAGAGAATGATTTACCTGGAGGTTCCTCCTTCCAGGTTAGAGGTACCGTTATCTCCACCAGTGTTATTATCGTTCGGTGCGAGCGTCAAAGGATTTGCATTGGGTTCAGTTTGTGGGGTTCTCTATGTTTACTTAAATGCAACCGGCAGGTTGATTTGCTAAATCTTTTAAAATGTGTCGAGGTCTTCTTTCTTGACCATAATGGTGTTTGATATTTTATTTTAAATATTTTTCTGTCGTCTTTCATCCATACATTTTTCAAAATTTATCCTTGGCGCCGATATTTTGTCGTAATCGCCAATGAAAACTTCGTTGTTTATGCCACTGCACCTTGGCCAAGCCCCCCTTGTATGTATGTGCCATGTTTTAAGAGGAGGAAGAAGAAGAAAACATTAAGCGGAAGATCGTTGACGGCTTAAGCTTCACTGGCGGTTGGGTGTTCTATCCGATTTTGATGGATACGCTAGAGTACAATCTCGAGATGACACTGGATGGGATGTTTGTCTCATCCAGATTCGCGTTGTCGCCGCGGTGGCTCAGTGGTTATGGCGCTCGGCTGCTGACCCGAAATACGCGTGTTCGATCGTGGTTGCGGTGGTCGAATTTTGATGAAGGTGACATGGTAGAGGCCCGTGCACTGTGCGCTGTTAGTACACGTCAAAGAACCCCAGGGGGTCGAAATCAACCGCATGACTTTGGCTACGGCGTCCTAGAAGCCTGAATCACTTTGGGACCCCATAAACAAAGCCTAAACCAGATTCCCGTCCGCTGCTTATCGAATGTATACCTTCTGCCGCTTTTCCACAGCAGAAGAACTGGCCTGCACTTTGCTCGTCTTCGCCCTCTTCGCATCCAGAGCTTCCCAATGAACAATTTTCGTCTGTTCTGTTGTGGTTCTATTTGTCCTGAGGTATAATTGGTGCACACTCCCTGCGGCAAATTTGCCAGGACAAGAGCGGCGACTGACAGATGCTCAAACACATTTCTTATAGGCTGGTTTGGTTTGTTGGTTTATGGAGGTTTGACGTCCCAACGCGAGCTCAGGCTATGAGCGTACGCCGTAGTGAAGGGCTCCGGAAATTTCGACCACCTGGGGTTCTTTAACGTGCACTGACATCGCGCAGTACACGGGTCCTCTAGAATTTCGCCTCCATCGAAATTCGACCGCCGCGGCCGGGATCGAACCCACGTCTTTCGGGCCAGCAGCCGAGCGCCGTAACCACTCAGCCACTGCGGCGGCTAGAGAAAAGGGTGCTGATAGAAAAAAAAATTAGTAAATTAGATTTTGTGACATGAACAGCTGAAAATGGCAGGAGGGCTTCATGAGCATATTTTAGTTGGTATGGTTGCGTATGGATTTTGCACATGAAATGACAAAAGTTGTGAGTTTGAAAGCGCTCAAGATGGGAGCCGTTTCGGCTCAAAAAGCAAGCTTTCAATTGCGGGGTGAAGCTTACTTTGGTTTGCTCTAAAGTACAAGTACCAAAAGAGATGAGCAAACCCAGTGAGACCAACTCATACCTAGCTGTTTAAACAGGTCTTTTTAGTTTGTCTACTGGGACTGTTATCTCAATTCCTGAATACTTCTGCTTTCGTAGACGGCACTATTTTGTTTTATTGTGAATATTAATGTATCCTCCGCCCTGACGTGCTCGTAATGCCACCCCAATTAGAGTTGTGCAAAACGGTTTTTTTATTTATGCAAAGGCTGTTAATCATTAGCACAATTGCCACAAGTCAGGCCTGAAGATGAAGAGCACAAAGATGATTGTCTTCTTGACGGCTGCTTTCTTGATCCTGCATGTGAGATTGGACGTGTGCTGCACCTGTCTGGAGCAATAGCATGCAATAAAAAGAGTCATCGGCGTCATTTTAATTACTTTCTTACGTCATGCCAGTAATGCAAGTAGGGAAGTGTGGATGTATATAAAAGAAGAGGGGGCGAACTCACATCTCAGATCCGAAGCGGAAGCAAACCAACTGTCCTGGTAAGAATTACCATTTTGTGTCAGACGTATGCTTAGTGCTGGGTGAAGAAATTTGTGCTTGTGTGGCGCGCACTCCAGAGAAACAGCGCTAAAATGTAAATGCTTCCTCTTCGCGTTAACTAACCTGTGAACTACTAGGAATAGAAGGAGACCCTCCTCAGGATGAGGAATCGTAGGTTTCGAGAAATAGTTCAGGGCACATCTTAGCAAAGGTTAGTTGATTCCAGGAGGAAGAAAGAAAAGCATCTAGATCCTGGAGCAACTACATGCCAGAACTCGGAAGCCTGCACTGTCACCAGAAAGCAGGAAGCTTCAATGAAGGCGCTGCTTAAGAAGCTCCAATAAAGGCGCTGCATGAGCAGCCAAGTGTAAAGAAAACGAATCCTTTTTGGAAGGACACTCATCAGACACAAAGCTTTAAAGTGTTAGAAAGTGAGGGGGCAGCAGGCTATGAGAAAATACGAACTTTAGTTTTATTTGTAAAACGAATTTTGTTTTAAAATCAGTGTGTTAAGGTGTTACAAATTATTCAATGCAGAATTTGCTTTAAATAGCGCTGAAATATACGTCTGTGCTGTCTGGGCAGGTTGATTATTCGGCACAGCGGACAATATTTAAGTAATAGAGTTAAACGAAAAGAGGAGTTATTAACAAAAACAACTTATAAATTTTCAAATTTTTAGGACACGAGATTATCTTGACAAATTAAGCGTTTGACATAGAAGGCGAATCCAGTTTATACAATTTCTGAATCATCATCGTCGGTTCCATGCGGCATAGCATGCGGCATAGCATGTGCGGCATAGCAAATACGCTCTTAGCAGCTTGTTAAGTTGGCTTTCCCGCGTTAGATGCCAAAGGAATCGCATCGCTTCAAGGGGTGTCGTTACTGAATCACGACAGCATTACGCACGTCCTAAGATACCTAAACTCCGACAGCGTTTAATTCAAGGAACGCCCATTTTATCTATACGGAACTTGGGACAGCCAACTTCAAGAGACCACAAAAGTTTTTTTTTGAATTTCGCTTTCTCGAAGCACGATGGCCATTTTGTAATTCCAAAAACTGTGCGGATCTTCGATTTTGACAGCCTTCAATTTGGCATTATAGCCTTGAACACTAAAAATAAAAATAAAATGTGTATCAGTTATTTTAGTTAATGATTAGTTATTCACGGCACTATATGCATTAACATTGCCCGTCTTCTCGTAAAAAAAAAAACTAGAGACATCGCAACGAAGTACCTTTCACGGCTTTTATTTTAATCTGTCTTTGGCAGGATTTGGCAGCGGTTAATACTTTAAATAGTGAGAGTGGCGCCAGAGAGCGTTCAAACTTTGCCGTTCTGGTAGTAATCGGGCACGTCACACGGAGTGGACGCTCAAAGTGTCATGAATCGGACTGAGAGCGAGTGCTTCTTTGTTTGAATAAACCGAAGGACATTAATTTAATACGTTTAAACTATTTACCGGTTCTTACATGGCATAAGTCTGTGATTTTACAAACTATTAAGTTGTTTGCAACCACTGGCTACCACTGTGCTCATGGTTACGCTGCCTCTTCCAGATCACGGACTTGCAACCAAATAGTCGAGGTTAAAGTTTGTTGTCGCAGTCAGTAGTATTTTTAATTGTGGTTTCGGAGACCTACAATAAACTATAAAGTGTACTTTTAGTAAGCCCTGCCATCTTGTTAATCTATCGCATGCCATTGCTTTTACGACTGGCAGTCATTACGTCTGTATTGTCAAGTTTTGTAAATGCTGACTACGACAATAAAGTGGCACTTCTAATAGGGAAAGTTTCGGCTAAATTATCCTCTCGAGTTTCTGAGCATCAATATCCTGACACAAGTTCATTTAAAGAGTCTTTATTTCCAGCGAAAAAAAAACCTGGTCAATAAAACCCGATTGTATCTTTATGGAGGATGGAAAGAAGCCAATGCAACGTATTGGACACACGAATACTAGAAGTTCTTTTTTCATTAAAGCGAAATGAGAAATCCTATGGGGCTCGTCTCCATGAAAAGAAAGTAGCCTAAAATTCTCAAAATGATGAGCGTTGCGCATTCTAGGACGGGTCGCAAACAATGATGCAGTCTCGAGTAGGTCACAAATGAGTTTAGAAGACAGGACAGTGCGTTCCCACCGTTGTGAATTAACCTAAATTTGGGCCCTCCACAATTTTCCACTTGAATATAGAGTAAAACGTTTGGAGATCCTTATATATAATATAATATATGGAGATCATGTATATAATATCTTCATGGCCAATGTTCGGCATCCTCTGCATGTCACATTCAATGCTCGCTTTGCCACGTTTCAAGGAGGACGCTGGACCCTCTTCGGCGAGAATAGTACATACAACCGTTGCTTGCCAATAAATTGCCTCCCAGCCGCCGCGGTGGCTGAGTTGGTACGGTACACGGCTGCTGACCCGAATGAGGCGGGTTCCATTCTGGCCGCAACGGTCGCATTTCGATGGACGCAGAATACTAGAGGCCCGTACACTGTGTGATGTCAGTGCACGTTAAAGAACACGAGTGGAACAAAATTATCCAGAGCCATCTACTACAACATCCCATAGCCTGTGTCACTTTGGGACGTTAAACCCCATAAACTCTTAATAAATCCTACTCATCTCTTCGGAAGCCGCTTCAATAATTTTTAAGGATTTCAGGCACTGCTTCAGTAGGCCAAGTAGTCAGCCAGCTATTTTGTTCGCGGAGAAGGGAGGAAATATTCCACGACGAGAATTACGCAACAGTACCTCGTGCAATGACGCGAAAGCCAAAATCCACTTATTGCAGCGCGCCGAGTGGAAGAGTAGAGGCTACATTTTAGCGCGTCGAGGAAGGCAGCCAATCTACAACTTTCGGAATATTTTTACCTATCACTGTTAGATAATAATAATGCCTTTATTTTCCTTTACAAGAATTTGGGAGACAGAAAGGAAAAGCTAGGAGTCTAGCTGACAAATTAAAATCGCTTGATTTGAGTATTAGAGATGCGAGTACTATGGAAGTGTCAGGAAATTTGCGCTGTCGAAAGAATTTCCCTGTCAGCGATATGAAAAGTGACAAACTCGGCCCAAACCCACTACGGTGCTCACCGCTCCTAGCAACCTCGCTGCTGCAGCGCTGTAGGGGAAGAGACTGTCGCCCGGTACTTACGCCACAGAGTGACGCGGTTTGATGTACGCTGCTATCCCCTTTCCGCGGATGCTCGATTTAACAATGACACGAGGAATGGTCCAAAATTGTTTAGGTAGGGCAGCGAGGGTAACTGCGTTCTTAAAATTCTAAAAATGTAATCAAAATTACGGTAAACTACATGAATCTAGAATTCAACAGGCCAGAAATAACAGCTGAAAGTTATGTATTCAATATTATTTTTATGAATGCGGTTTATAGCGCAAATAAAGACAAGGAATAGAGAGGCGACACACACACACACACACACACACACACACACACACACACACACACACACACACACACACACACACACACACACACACACACACACACACACACACACACACACACACACACACACACACACACACACCACACACACACACACACACACACACACTGTAGTGCCTCTCTTATACCCCTGTCACACGGGCATTTCGAGGGCCCTCGAACCGATAGTCTATCGACTCAAAGGCGATCGAGCGCTGCCACACGGGCAGTTTCAATGGCGATCGAGTCAATAGCCTATCGAGTCAACGGAGCAGCGCAGAACTCCATCGAGATTTCGAGGGCCTTCGAGCGCTGCCCAAGGTTGCTAGCGTTGCTTCGAGCGGCGCCAAGCGCACTTTCGTACACGACACATTCACGATGCAAAAGCATGAACAAACATTATTCGCATAAAATTTAATGCAAGCAGCCTGTAAAATTATTTTAAAATTATATTAGACTGGTTTTAAGCGTATTAAGCGCATTAATTTTGCGTTGCAGTCTTTGCGTTGCTTGCGTACTTAACGTTGACAACATGGCGGCACCCTGCCCGCCCGCTTCACAGCGATAACAGCTTCGTCGCTAATCCCTCAAAGCAATATCGTGTTCTAAGCTGTTGTATTCGCCTTCGATTTGCCCATTCTTACCCTCGCATAAAGTTTCAAGAGGCAAATAGCTCTTGTTTTTCAGATATCACGGCGATTTCCCAGGTCTTAAGCCTGACGAAGCAGCGCTCCGACGCAGTTGGACTGGCTTGGTTTTGGCTCGTATTGTATTAGTGTGGCTACAGCAGTGTATGCATTTGTCCGTCGCGTACGTGCAATTAAAAGGGTTTTGAACGACTTTCGCGTATGCCTGTATTTCAGCATTTAGTATACATTTATCAAATATTTTTGTTATTTTTGCAAAATCCAAAGTAGCGATTGTGGCGCCACACATCCGTGGCGTAAGACACGAGAACCATTTCAATGGCCATTGAGATTTGCCGTGTAGCAGCGGCGAGTTCGATGGCGATTGAGAATCTCGAAGACCCTCGACTCGAGGGTGATTGAAACTGGCCGTGTGACAGGGGTATTAATTCTGTTTTTATTGTGCGAAGCGACTGCATCAGTCCTTTACTATCACTGCACCGCCGAATACGGTGAATAATTTATTGTTTTTCTTTTTTATCAGGGCTCTATTCCAAGATATAAAATATGGCTGCTTGGGCAACTGTTATATGCCACGTTATTCTTCATGCTGTGCTCAGTGCACAATATTTCTGTTATGTGGAAGGAACCTACTCTCCATTTGAGGTAAGTGCTGTTTCTCTGTGTGTATAGTGCACTTGTGTTTTGGTACGTTGGCTCCATTTGACATTTTCGGCATGCTTTCTTTGCAAAATAATTTATATAGAATACATAACAAACGCTTATAGCAAACAATTAGCTTGTGCCTTCAACGAACACGGCAGGTAGTCGGCCGGTGGGCAGCACATCTGAATCAGCTCCGGCGAGAACTATTCTCGGCTGACCTTTATATTCACACTATGCACAATTATAACATGCTAATATTTTGCGAACGGAAAAATTCATTATAAATAAAAATACTTCAGTGAAACAAATCCGCTAGTTTTTGTTTTACATTTTTCTGGAAATAATTACGAATAAATACCACTTTCAATGCTGAGTTTCCTTTTGCGACAGCTATTGTCTTTTTGTTGCAAGCGCTCCTCAAAATTGTTTCACATCGTTGGCCTGTGGGGCGAACCCGGATGACATGTAAGGTTTCTATCGTTGACATATTCTGGGAAGGTTCATAAAGGTTTCTTCTGCTTTTTGTAGGTATATAACTATAACGGGCTTACTTACATCGCAGTATTTAGAAAGAAGAGCGCTGAACATGCCCCTACTTTGCGTACCATGCTCGACATTCAATAACACCGTGTCGGTTGTCTTCTCCATAACTGTAACAGAGGAAAATGCCCCACGCAGGCGAATTTTTAATTTTTGTATTTTCCTATATTTGAGCCTCACAGGCGACTACAGCTGTAGGGTATAAAAATCCTAAAGCAAATAGCAACAATCAGTACCATGTGAGATGCTGCAAAAGCTAAACGAAAGGCATAGTAAACGTTTCTCAGCTAGCAACTGCAGAATTCAAAAGATATTTTTCAAAGAGAAAGATCAAGTGGAAACCAAAAACAGTTCCAAATTTCTACGTTGAACGAACTGTATTTGAAGAAAAAATTATGAGGACTGATATGTGAAATATTTATTTTATGAGACCTTCTTCGTGATAATAGTTGTAAAATATTTACATAGATACCCGTGTCTAATATGGAGGGCCACCCAGTGCTGTGTGCAAGAACGTAAAAACATTCAATCCGACAACGCGAGGGAAGTATATTGAGTGTCAGATGAGACGAATAGAAGAAAGATGAACAATATGCCAATTCTCAGAAATTGAAAAGGATCATAAACCGATTAAAATTCTTTTGCATCCATAAGCTTGTGGCGATTCCCAAAGATACAGCCATATTCTAGAACTAAGCGGATTACGGTTTCTTATTCAAATAACCTGCTATCTAGTGGAGCAACATGCGTAGTGTGGCGCTTGTCTCTGACCTTTTGTCGACATTTGTTAGAGACTCTAGATGTTAAGATCATAACGTATTCTGGGGGAATGCAAGTTCGACGAATTGTACCCCAGAAATTTCTCTGGGTAGATGAGTTTAGCGAATATGAGTTCAAGCAAGGAGATATGCGCCGGCAGGCGGCAAGGGTAAAAAGTGTGGAGAAGTTATGTTTGTTATATAGCGTACGTTTTACACAGCTTTGAGAAAGACTCGTCGAGAAGTTCATTATTACCGGCCTATTCTTGTGTTTGGTTACTGCTAACAGATGCGGACTTAATTCAGCGAAGTGGATCATGCGTTTACAGCGAAACCAGCGTTTCATTGCCAACGAAACGAACCGCTAGAGAGCTCAAATGTGCAGAGCAGAAAACCACTTTAAGTACAGTCTAAATTCTTGCACTGCCCTTCAAACCTTGCTTTGCCCTTTCGTCGATGTGCAGCTTCTCCAACGAGGATGCTGACTGTTCTGGTAGCACAGTACGCCACGGCTATTACGCTACTTCGTCCAAAATCTTTTGAACTTTGATTCTTCTGGGAATGCGCAGTAGGACTCTAGTCAGCAAACGAGTGCTGAAAAGCCTGCGAGCTGGCGCTGCGTCATATTTCTCTTAGGCACATTTATTTTGCTCGTGACCCTTTGTTCTCGGTCTGAGCACGAAAGCACCGCTATCGCTCGCTGTTGCTGTGCCATCTTCCTGCTTTGAAGCCAGCGACAGGACGGTATTACACATTTGCACCCAACGATATGACTCCTTAACCTCTTAATCTTCTTCACCCGTTTGCGCAAGTGCAGTGACACGCAATGTGGTCAACAGTAGCATTCTCTCCAGCTGTGCTTTCAGTAGCCACGAGAGATAGTATAATAATGTGCGTTAACCTATCCGCGTCGCCCACTCATCCTTGTCAGTATCTTTTTGTGCCCGTGTAGATCTAGCGCTTAAGAATAGTACATACCTCCGCCAAGCTGCCTGATCCGCCATCCCTCCTCAGCCTTCGCTGCGTCTGCACTCGGTCCTAGGCCTTCATCCTGTGCGGTCAGCAGCCCACATATCCTCCGCGACGGCACTGATCAGGCGGACATCCTAGAAGAGCTTAACATCTCGGAATTTGACGTCCACTGCAAAGGCGCGCGCTTAGGGTTCTGGCACTTATCACTTTCGGATAGGAAGATGTGCAATCCTAGGGCGCTAGTTCATTCTGGTGAAAACATTAGTAGCAGCAGCTCGTCTTGTTAGCAGATATAGCAGCTTGAGCCCGCTTCACTTCAAGAAAGTGTAGTACCTGCCATCGGCAGCGGCGAATTGTTGCTACGACAAACATGTAAGAAGAAGTTGAGGAGAACCAAATTAATTTTCGACAGTCGAGCACGGGAACAGCAGTTCGCTATTGATAGCGAGGTGCTGGAAGTGGTAATCGAGTATGTCTACTTAGGGCAGGTAGTGACCGCCGATCCAGATCATGAGAATGAGTTAAATAGGAGAATAAGAATGGGGTGAAGCGCATGCGACAGGTTCTTTCAGGTCATGAATGGCAGTTTACCAACATCCTGAAGAGAAAAGTATACGACATCTGTATGTTACCAGTACTAATGTACGGGGCGTAAACGTCGAGAGACTAACAAAAAGGATACAGCTCCAGTTAAGGAAAACACAGCAAGCTGTGGAAAGAAAAATGATAGGTTGAACATTAAGAGACGGAAGTCAGCAGAGTGGGTGAAGGATTAAACGCGGATTAATGCCATCCTGGCCGAGGTCAAGAGGACAAAATGGGCTTGGGGAGGGCATGTAATGCGAAGGCAAGAAAACTGCTCGTCCTTGAGGGTAAGGGAGTGGATTCGATAAGAACGCAAGCCTAGCAAGGGGCGGCAGAAAGTTAGTTTCGTGGAGGATATTAAGAAGTTTACGGACATTCGGTGGGCGCAGCTGGCAAAGGACAGGGTTAATTGGAGACATGGAGAGGCCTTTTCCCTGCAGTGGGCGCAGTCGGGCTGATGATGGTGCACTAAACGAATCGAGGCAACTCCACCACGTTGAACATAGAGCACACGTTTTGTATCTCTTGTGTTAGTGAACAGTTACCGGCGGCCAAAAAAGTTTCAAACACGAGTGTCTGCCATGGCATTACCTCGCTAAGTCCGCTTCGGAAAACATGGCATAATAGCCGTCGCGCCTAGCACCGACCAGAAAGGCCGCACCGACGACGAGCGATTGCGAAGATTATGAAGCCGTGTGAATGTACTGTCGGTGTGGGTCGTGTTGGAGGCGAGCGCCCATTCTAGTTTACTGATGATTCGGCTGGCTGCCATTTAAACCAGCCGGCATTTAAGTTTTGTAGGAGAGATACGTTCCGGAATGTTCATGTAAGCAGATAGGAAATTTTTGCAGGGGAGCCAACTTGCAGCAGCTGTCTCCCGCTTGCGCTTGTTGCTGAAGTACACAGTGAAGACTTCATTTGGAAGGCTGTGTACATTATGCTTATGTTTGCAATGGGTTCTTCGACGATGGCAAGCAGAAAGAGATTGTGGTAAAAACGCAGTTCCTGACGCTGGGCGCAGTACCGCTTGGCAGAGCCAAAGTAGACGGTCACCCCAATGATCCAGTTTTTGACAGACATTTTCGAAAGTTGACACCTAGTTCATTCCTATTTGCTAGAAACACGTTAGGAGTGGCGACACAGGATTCTCAAGACAATTGTGTAGTAGGCTGAGAAAATGTTGTGTCGCAATTATCAAGTAAGGAAAGAAAGTCCTGGTGTCCGGCCCTGGTGAAAAAGGCGCAAAGCAAATATAATGACATTGTTTTACTTCTACGAGGAAAATTTTCTACTTCCAACCAGCCAACGATGTCTTCATTACAGAGGAGAATGTTGATTGTACTAAAAGTTCTGATGCAGAAGTAATAACAGGTCTTGCCATCCACCCACTGAAGAAAATCCGTTGACTTTGCTATATGGCACGGTTCTACCGCTGGAGGTTGCAGAAATATTTTTGCTCGTCTTCCGATCAACAGTTCCTCCTACGTCGATTATACAGAGAGGAAGCACATCTTGCAATGTTGATCCCACGCTGAACAGTACTGGAATATTTTGTCGGAAAATATTTTCGTTCCATTTTGCAGCCTCCTCATTTTTGCGGACATATAATGGTGCACGAGATGGCTTTAGGCTGCTGTGTTTAGAATAGGCTTTTCATAAGCGAGTTTGACAGTTGTATACCTTTTTACGCAGGATCTGAGAGGTTTAGAACTGTTGCATGCACTCTGCCAACCATCTGTTGAGATGTTCCATGCTGAAGTGCTTTTCAAAAAGTGTCATCAGAGAAGAAAAAAGGCCGCAGAAAGGCTTTGTCCTAAGCTGAGAGCTTCAGCGGTTAGACGGTGGAAATGATCATCGATAACTCAGGGCACGAATTCTTCGAGGGTGAAACCCTTTCTTTCAAAGCTATCATTCCACAGAACACTGAACACAAGGCTGGGAAGTGTTTGAACCCATTGCGCGTCCCTTTTAACACGCTTAGCTTCCACAAATGCCTTGTCCGCAACAGGTTTCTTAAGACTTCACGCAGCCCATATGCTCAGCTATTGACTTTCGACACTGAGGGTATCGTTTTGCGTTAGGTACAGCGTTGAAACGAAACCGGAAAGTACGCGAGAACTGGAACCAAACCTGTACTTATACCCGATAGCAGAATGAACCCATGGGTTTTTGGCAATGTAGCAAATGAGCGCGGACCTGACCAAATAGTTGTATTCGTTCTGAGGCAGTGAAGGAAACCGTTTAGCCCCACATTTGTAACAGCAGTCTATCATTTTGAGTGAATGTGACCTCATAACGGGCATTTGTCGTTCATTTAGAGGTCGTCAGAGCACAAGAGAAACACCTTAGTCTTGGGACACTGCGCGCGCATAAAGTGCACGTGCGCGAGACCTGAAAGCACATGGGAACCTCATACTGCTTTTCGTCATTTTCGTGCTATCATTTTATCACTGGATATGGCAGCGCCCGCACTGCAGTGCGCCACGCCTCTCGTTAAAGCGGCGATATCTGAGGCCTCTTATAGGTAAATGAAAATTGGCGTTTTATCTATCAGATATCGTAAAGGACACTGCAGGTCAACAAAATATGCTACTGTTCAAACAGGGTGGACTGTACTGATCCGCAGCTGGAAATTTCCTGGTAATAATGTTTTTGGGCCTTAGCTTGTTCTCAATATTCTACTGAAACGTTTGAGAATGGTCAAAATCCACACTTGGAGTGGGGCTTCGAGAATGGTTTTCAAACTTGGGTGTAGAGTAGTTATCATAACAGTCTGGGTACGAGAGTTCTTACCAATTTTCTAAATATCCCTTAATTCAGAACTCAGAGCTACATTAAAATTTGGAGTCTTATTCTTTATGTTTCTTTTCTACTTGCGTAATTTTTCTTCATATCTTTTCAACGCACAATCGGCAAATTTTTGCTTCAGTTTAGAATCCAATTCTCCATCAAACGAGGACAAAAGCTCAGCGAAGACGTTTATGTAGCCTAGTTGGAGCATTACTGCAACTAATTTTAGCGCAGAAAGGGAGCACAGGGAAGAGCGAAGTTTGCAGAATGGAGTGTTATGCATCAAAATAATGCATATTAAACAAAAACATCAATTTACTCTGTTTCTTGCTCTCAGCGCGATGAATCGCCACCCATATGCGTTTCACAAGAGGACAATTTGACGCAGTCTTGTGATTTTTCTGCCACTCATGTAATACGTAACAGTTCAAAATGTGTAGAATTTTTTTTTCGCTTATGCATTCCAGTGCAGAAATAACTTTTATTGAAAATTGCAAATAAAGCCTCCGAAAACTCTCGACTTTCCGAAACACAAATTTTCCACTCACACAAAATAAGTATCGAAAATATTTTTGGAGACCCAAGCGTAATATTTTTTGTACAGCTGTAGAAAAACTCCAGCACAAGGTTACGCAATCTCGAAATATTTTTTTAGGAAGTTGATTGTCGCAACATCCTTAAGGACTGAATAATATGTTTCCTTTTTTCTTTGTTGTGCGCCACTTACATGCGAAACATAATGCATTTAATCAGCCTAGGTCTAACTAAGGGATGGGAGGGCCCAAGCAATTTTAACGGCCGCCATTTTGTATTCGAGAAACCGAAACAACACCATTTCATCCCTCGACGTCTTTCTCACATAGTTCCACCTCTGTCCACTATATTGGACCATGACGTCTTCATTGGCACGCGGCAGGTGGTTGTTTCTACAATGCTATTGTAGATGGTGCTAAAACTCGCAATGCGAGATGTGCTGTTTTCTAGTTGCTGCCACAGATAGCGCTGTGATCTCAGGGTGGTAGTAGACTCCACGAAATCTCGAAACGTGGTGAGCAGTTGCTGCCACAGATGACGCTGTGGCTGAATCACTGGGGAATAAGATGAAGAAACTGTCGGCTAAGTCTGCTAGTCCATCGCAAGAGAACAGGAAGAAGATTGAAGTGCTTCCTTACTGCCACAAGACATCGCATGGTCTAAAAAAAGTGGCACAAAAATTCGGTGTCACTGCGGTTTTTTCTGCCCCCCGGAAACTATCTGGTTTGTGCGCCCGTATGTCTGGTGGTCCGCAGAAAAAGGGGACCTGTAAAACCAAGCACCAGACGAGGTTCACTTCGTGTGAAGTAGGGGTGGTATATTGCATCCCATTGTCCTGTGGGAAAACCTACATCGGGCAAACCGGAGGGTGCATCAATGAACGTCTGAGGCAGCACCGAACAACGTTCAATTCAGGCACTGGCAGCAATTTAGCCTTGCATGTTAAGGTATGCGAGGGATGTTCTCCTTTGCTTCACCGCACGAGCATTATCGGTCGGGGGAGAACAAGACGAGAGCGTGAAATTCTTGAAGCGTTTCTAATCAGGAAAAACAAGGAAAAGTGTGTCAGCGATCCCTCGGTTTTTATCACGGATAAAGAATATAACTTTCTTTTATCTTAATACAGTTGTTCCCTTCATCCAGAGTGTGCGCTTGCGCAGGGAATCCTTTAAATGTGGTGGTTTTCTTCGAAATAAATCAGTTGCAAGTCCAGCGGTGTGGTGTGTGTCCTCCTTTTCTTGTCCTGCGTCTGTGTTCCGCTGGTTCCACCCTGACAACGCTGTGATCTCAGCGTGGTAGCAGACCCAACGAAATCTCAAAACGTGATGAGTAAGAGCTAACGCTCCTAAAATAATTTTCTGTGCTTTGGAAGAATGGACATATTAGTTTAAATATTACAAGAACCATACCTCGTAATAATCAAAATTCATATCCGAAAATCATGTTGATGGCAGCTGCAGTAAAAAATTTCGTAAAAATGAGAAAATGTAATTTGTGAACCACGAAAAATTGTGTAAAAGATGAAACTTAGCCCACCTGGGGTACACGTTGGTAAAGGCAGAATATACCCCGCAATGTTCTGATAAGCTTCAGGCGCGTTTCCTCTTTAAGTGTACCAAACAACTGCAATAAACGGTATTTCATCTGATAGCGGACTGATTTTGTCTGGTGTGCCACAGAGCTCAGTTCTGGGACCGATGTTGTTCTTATTGTATGTTAATGATATCTTTAACCTTAGTCCAGCAGACGAGATTGTAACCTATGCAGCCGATACGAGCGTGTTTCTTGCAGGGCCAGATAGTAGTATTTTACAAGCAGCCTCCAGCAGTTCGTTATCCCGATTGTTAGTTTGGTTATAAGCAAATAGATTAGAACTGAATTTCAGGAAAACAAAGTACTTAATTTTCACAGCCAAAAATAAGTAATTTGCGAATACCGTCTGAATTCACTTCGAACAAGCCCAGATAAATCGTGTCAGCTCTACAATGTTCCTTGGAGTTAATTTGGAAGAGCATTTACTCTGGACAGAACGCATAGATTACATCTGCAATAAAATGGCTTGACTCTGTTGGTACCGTAAAAAAAATTCGCACAATTTTACCTTGAAAATGCAAATTACAAATTTATTTCTCTCTGGTGTTCTTCCATGTACAATATTGTTTGCTGATCTTGGGAGCGACTACTTGAGCCAATCTTCTGAAAGTACTGACTCTGCAAGAAACAGCTGTACGAGCGATTGAAAATTTGCATTACAGTGAAGCCACGGGACCTTCCTTTTTAAATCATAGATTGCTTATCATCACAGCCGCTCACCATAAGACACTTGCTATTTATGTTAGAAACCTCATGAAAGAAAACATGCCGACTCGTGAGACCACATATTTATTTGCCCAAACAGCATACAGTTTTAGGTACCGTCAATACCATGCATCCAAATCTCCTACAAACTGCGGGTTTTCAAAACTATCGCACGTAATTGCGACTCTTAAATGAATTTTTGCTACAAAATATGTCCGAGGCCAGATATAGGAAAACTGTTCACGAATATTTCTGTGCAGATAATTTTTTTGTCTTGTCGGCCTATCCAGGTTATGTTGTGCATAGCAATATGCGTGATTGATCTCATCGTTTCCTGGTCACTATGTCCGCTGCATTGTACTTTGTGATACTTATAGAAATTTTGTACCATTGCCAAGAACCACTTTGCTTTATTTTACAAAGGGGAGGACAGGGTTCTATCAGGCGCTTCTAGACCCACTTAGATTGCTTTCCCTCGATTTGCAGTTTGTGTACTGTCAAAACGAAAAACAATCAATCAATAAAAAAGGAAGGAATATGACACTGAAGCGACGCAACTAGCTTTGCTGAAAAATTTAAGAGGGGCAGCAAGAGACTTGCCCAAAAAGTGAAGCCGCGGGGCAGCAGCGAGAGGTCATAGAAGAGGAAGGATGATGTCGTGGAAAGCCTGGACTGGGGCAGAAATGAGTATCATTATCTCCATCCTCTTAATTTCGTACGGATTCCGAGTGAAGGCCTCTCTACGCCAGAGGTTGTCATGATGTGTCTGAAAAGTTCATGTTATCCTCAAACCGCAATACATGCCCTCCATTTCTACGTTTAAAATCCCTTGGGGTCATCTACATCGTAAACCCTTGTGACAACTTGGCTCCTGTACCTATTAAATTTCTTCCCTATACTCCTGTTATATTCTTCATATCAGCAAGTTCAGCGAAAATTTACGCTCTAACCAACTGTGCCATATTTCTGTCTCCTGACTTTCTTCAAGCGAAAATTTTAATGTCAGAAAACAGAGTAGTATGAAGAACGACACGAACACAGCGCTTACTGTGTCTGTGTTTTTGTCGCAATCTGTGTATATCGAATTGCGCTCTTAGTTCAATAATACTTCAGAACCCATCAGACCGCTAAAACGTCTCAATTTTTAACCTGACGTTTGAGGAAATAGTCAAAACATAAAGCATGAAAAGAGCTTCTGGCTTACTCCTTTACTTCCCACGTAAGATGTTAGGAAACGACTGCAGCATTATCTATGTATCACCTCTCTCGGGATAATGCGTTTGCGCTAAGCATGCGTGTACGAAGAATTCAATAGAAAAATAAAATTTGTCATTACACGATGCAATTACTTCCGCAACACAATGCATTGTAAAATTAGGTGCTAGAGTAATGACGGTAGCCGCACTTTATTAATTTTGAGCTCAATGGCTTTGGCTTTTTTTGCAATGACGTAAATTTTGAATTTCGAAAAAAAAAAATCTGAGTTTAAATATTTTTTATTTCATATCTAGTTCCTCAAGAAGAAAGAGCCTATTTTTCTAGTCGCTTTTAGCGACGATGCATTGCCGGATTCACCGTCCTTCATCTGCGTCAACTCTACCTTTTCGGGAGAATCGCAGAGCATTATTACACACCAGGTTCAATACCATGGTCCGGACGACGTAAGTGACACACTATGCATTCTGATGATTGTTGCATTTTTAACTTGTTTGCTACATCTCGGAGACATGACTCATAGTTGTAAAACTGTGCAGCTGCTCACTTTTTGCATATCCGCAACTAGAAATATTGAGCACAACCAGTGCCTATGGGCCATATATTTAACCGCACGCCTGCTAGTAAACTTCGCTGCTTCTGAATTTAAAATACTGCCGCTATTTTATTAACGAAGAAGGCATTCTTTTGGATTTTTTAAGAAAACATGTAGCCTCTATGTTTGTTCTAACAAAAAACGTTCAATTGTGTTATTAGTCTTTCACCTTACAGCTACCATCAAAGTATCTTTATTCTCGAATGCTGCTAAGAATAAGTGTTGCCATCTTGTTTTCACAATATTTTGTGCGACAGTTTTAAGGCATGTATCCTATTCGACGTTGCGGTTAAGGTGGGTTTAACGTCCCAAAGCAACTCAGGTTATGAGGGACGTCGTAGTTAAGGGCTCCTGAAATTTCGACCGCCTGGGGTTCTTTAACGTGCACTGACATCGCACAACACACTGGGCTCTAGAATTCCGCCTCTATCGAAATTATACCGCCGCGTCCGGGATAGAACCCTGCGTTTTAAAAAACGTACATAATCAAAATGCTATTTAAGGCTAAAAAATACAGCTATAGGTAACATACTTGCAAACTTCCTGTGGCTCGGAGGTTTGAGATAACTTGGCCGCCAATTATCAGTCTGCTAATACAAAATCACTGTTTTTTCGAATGGTTTATTCAAACTCAAAGCCTCAATTCCAGAGGTCCTCCAAAGTTACCATAGATCACGAGTTTTCTGTGTTTGCTTCAAATCTTGATAATTTATACGAAATAAACCTAATATGCCCCCATGAAAAACTCCATTCATTACTGAACCAAATATTTACCAGCGGACGTTGTGAATATTTCGTACTTCATTCACTGCAAACTCATTTCGCTTAAATGTATTGCCGCTTAGGGGTATCGCATTGCCTTGGCATTGCCAAAGCTGAGAAAGCACAGGTTGTGTGTTTTCTGTGCACCAAATTTGAGAGACGTCACACTGATGCCTACAAGAATGAATGCTGCGCTGATAAAAAAAATTGAAAATGGCTGTATTTGTGTGCCTAAAAGGATTCAAAGTGCGTCGAGCGGATTCTTGATTAAAATTGCGAAGCTCAGATAAAAGAAGCAGGTATCTTGCCCTAGCAACGGTTTTAATATTGAAAATAAAATGCTTAGTTATGTAGAATAAATGCCTCTGAGTGGTTCTGCAGCGCACAAGTAATCAAAAGCGAACTGATTACTTAAAATTATTTCTAAAACTTTTCATTCACGCAACTCCAGGCGACGTTCTCTGTAGGTCTCTCCTGCGAATCCAGCAATGAGAAATACAACGCGCAAACGACCAGAGCCTCTCATTGGTTACCATAAACTGCAAGGATATTTTCAGACGGTAGACGAAGGTGGCAAGGCGGGCTGAAGAGGGAAAAAAGTAAATACCAGAACCAAGGCGCCGAAGCGTAGTCCCACTTTGTATATTATTCTGGCCCGCTCAGGTCTATGAGTCGGAAGAGAAAACATGAAGGGTTGCAATTATTCGGCGATATCTTAGGTGCTTGTGGTGGAAACAAGGAGGTTTCGGAGGAGGATAATGTGTTGTTCATTGCACACACATAAATATTTTGCTCTTCATACTCTCGATACAAGTCATTTCGGGACCTAAGCAGAGCTCATGTCACGTAGGAATTCTGTCAAGACGTTTAATGTGTGGTTGCTCATGTGTACAAAATTTACGGCTGAGATTTAGATGGTCAGTCTTTTTTTTTCATGTTAGCCAGTTTAAGAGAAGTTATTCATTGGTTGCATAAAAAAACTTTATAGTTTAAACGTTTATATGCTGTGGCTTGGGCAGGCAGCATATCGAAAAGATAGCAAAAAAACACTTGATTAGAAACAGTTTATTCTCATAGATGAAAACTCACCAAGTGTGGTGATTAAAAGAGAGATGTCTTCAGATAACACCACGTTCTTTACACTCAAAATCTGAAGCTTTTGTTGACATTCAGAAGAGCCCACTAGGTTGCGTCAGTTTCTATTCCCACTAAATCTGGCGCCCTGCCAAATATGCAGGCTCCCGGCGCATGTGGACGGTTGTTGCGTTTGTGCTGCCATAAGATGTACTGATGTGGACGCTGAGGTATTGCTGACGAGTTGTATACGACAAAACAAATGATAAATAATTTTGAATGAACGCACTGAAGTCATTTTGTGTAGGCTATACTGAAAAATAGCACTCTAAGATAAAATAGCACTAGAAAAAATAAAGAAACAGAGAGCCACGCTATGTCGTCGACATTTTTGGTGCTTTTTATTCCAACGGGGCCAGTCAAACTTGCCTAAGCACTGCTTCTTCTAATAAACAAATTATTTTTTTTTCAGAACGACCCCGCTGAATGGCAACCCAAGTAAGTAAAGTACCGTACTCTCAATACTGATTGTAAAAATAGAAACGAGGCTATGTGTTAGGAGTTCTGTATTGATGAGAAATAAGTATGACTTTCCGGCGTTATTTTCTAAGGCGCCATAATGCACAGGCTATTTTCCGATTAATCTGCAGAGGCATTTAGCTGCTGCCACCGGAAAATATAACCCTGGAGATAGCACTTATAAGTTGAACGGGTTCACATCTGGCGCACCTTGGTTGTACATTAGCATTCGAATGCAACAAAAGGCACTACTTATGCGGAATTGCATAGAGAGGCATGCAATAAGAGTATACATTTGAAAGTTCTCTTAACAGAGCACGTGGTTCGGTGACAGCTCGCGCTGGTTCACTCATATCAGTACAGTGTTTACTAGCCACTTTAAAAGTAAGAGCACTTACCAGGTGCGGCAGTTACAAGTGCGAAAAGTAAAGACTATTTGTAGAAGACAATTTTCAATAATTTTTATCACATAAATATAATAATTGTTTTTTTTGGGGTGGGGGAAGGAAATGGCGCAGTATCTGTCTCATCTATCGTTGGACACCTGGACCGCGCCGTAAGGAAAGGGATAAAGGAGGGAGCGAAAAAAGAAAGGAAGTAATAGGTGCCGTAGTGGAGGGCTCCTGAATAATTTCGACCCCCTGGTGATCTTTAACGTGCACTGACATCGCACAGCACGCAGGCGCCTTAGCGTTTTTCACATAAATATAATTAGTTTATGGCGTTTAACGTCCCAAAGCGACTCAGGCTATGAGGGACGCCGTAGTGAAGGGTTCCGGAAATTTGAACTACCTGGGGTTCTTTAACGTGCACTGACATCGCACAGTACACAGGCTTAAAGAATTTCGCCTCCATCGAAATTCGACCGTCGCGGCCGGGATCGAACCTGCGTTTTCCGGGCCAGCAGCTGAGCGCCATAACCACTCAGCCACCGTGGCGGCCCGCGCATAGATATAGGTAGAGACTCAAGTACGGAAATTGTTGCTTGAATTTCGACAAAACGTCTTTCCAAAACCAGGAATGAAACTTTGCCTCTCTCTGCTCTAAGAAAAAAACAAACGTAATACTTTAAATTACCTCGCTTTATGCTTTACTAAAGTTCCTCTGGGTTTCCTATATTTGTTTTCAACCATTCATACCACATCAAGTAGCAGCCATCTTGAGCAATGAGCACACCTTTATAGTGAATACCAAACCAAGCATATCGAAAGTTACTGAATATTTATACTCGTGACACCGCTACTTCATTTCTGACGAGAAACATGAAAACATTCGCGATCAACACAATGTAGAAATACATATCTTAGGTATGCTGGCTTTAAATAACAAAAATGCTGCACAAATCTTAGTGAGAATTTTACACTTAGGCCGAGAATATATTATAAACTCCTCCTCTTTTTTGAGAAAGACTATTTCCTTTATTATACAGTTATCCTGTCCGAAGGTAATCATTCAGACATTGAAAGGACCGTGACTGATAGTCAATGAAGACCATGACTAGGACTCCAACACCCTAATCGAGAATCACTATAAGTAAAGCAAAGATCCTCATTATTCGCTGTTTGTTTTGGTCTTCTTCACAATATTGTTTTAAGTAAGGGTGACTAATTGCTTTGCAAACGTTGCCGAAAAGTGGCGTAATCATGGCAAAAATTAGTTCATTTTATGGCTACTGAAGACTCTACAGTGAATAAATAGTTCGAGGTAGAAATTTCCTTTCGCTAATATTATGAAACATTTAGGTACCCGAGCATAAAGTAATCAAATCGGAAATAACTTAGTACAAATATACAATGCCGAATTTAACTTTTCTAATATTTACCTATCCTCGCTATCATGACGTCACATTTTAACATCAATGGGAGATCCATGCCTGTTTTTGTTGATTTTTTACAGTATTATGCGTAATGCTATTTCACCTTTCAAAAAAAGGACCTTACAAAATGGCTACAAAAGGATTTTTTTCGCAGCCTTATAAAACCGCATGCTTCGGTAGCTTCTAATTCCATTGCGGCTGCAACATCGCAGAATATAGAGCGAGTAATGGAAAAACTAGTTCGTATAGTCTATGGTCGGAACGTTGGCCGACATTTATTTGATTACAATTCACTTTTTCAGGATTTTTAACATATTTTTTTTATCGTGCTCAGTGAAAAGCCGGGTATCGCTTCCTTTAAATAGTGCTGCATGATGTCAATGATTGTCCTGCAATGCAATCAGCAGTTTTTATCAGTGTGGTCACGTAGAATGTCGAGTCTAAAAGTGCCATTTTATTCTAGAGGGGCCGGCCACACTGGTCCAATCAACACACCCCTCTGCTGTACAACTGCAAAGACTTCGATATTTTTTCGCAGTTTTTGCCATTATCATTTTCCTCGATGTTTGTTTCGTCCAATGGCACGGTATTTGAGTTGGCTGCCTAAAATATTAGTACAATCTACTACCTTCTTTTTTTTTGTTTCGAAGCTATGACCACTCTGCAATTAACTTTTAGCGCGTATTCTGGAGCACTTCTTGTTATGTGCACACTGTTTGTGGAAGGTGTAAAGAATCTAAATAAAATAAACAAATAACACAAGAACTGAATAATAAAGTGAGGACCGAAAAAAAAGCTTTGCTATAACTTTCTAATCTCTGCTGAATCCAATTCACTGAAAAGACATCAATCTTACATTAAAGGCCCAAAAGTTCTATTTTTAACGTTCTTTGAATCTAATTTTCAATCGCACTCTATTTTAATTGCTTACTTAGGGCGGGCTACTTATAAACTAAGCATTGCTGCTCGGTATATGTTACAAATATGCGGTGGTTCCTAAATTTGGCCACTCCACTAATATGCAATTGCTGTTAAATTTTTTTCATTCCTATTAAATTTGTTTCAATCAATCTGTTATGCTTTTGATCTCCATGTCTTATTACAGGGAATTGGTGTTGTTGTAGAGTCTTACATTTAAAGATGTACTTCTGCCGAATACATTTCACGCTGACTCAGTTATTTCTGACTCTATCGTTTGGATGAAAATGATTAGTTACCATATATTTTACCACTAATTAATCAAACAGCTTTTCCGGGTCTCACTCTTGCTTTGTTGCAAGTGAGAGATATGCTTGTGATGGCAACGGCGTGCATCTTTCCACTCCTGCCCGATGTCATCACGAGCATATGAATGAAAAGATTTATTATTATTTGATTTTTATTCTATTCTGCACAATAAACACTCTGCAAAAAAATTCTTCTTGTCCGAAACACTGCATAACATACAGGTATGACTAAAGAAAGTCGAAGAATGAAATTTCAGGAAATTTTGAAAATCCAGGAATTCTAGTTGCAGCTTTCGACAATTATCAAGCTTCAATTTACGGCGGTTTTTCTGTCGATAATTTTTCTGACCGAATACAACAGAGAGGAAAACACGTTCGGCATGTGGTACAGAAGCCTAATTAGTATACATTTTTACACTGGTGCCTGCAATTTTTTCAGGCACGTAGACGTCACTTTCAAAATACTCGACAGTGAACAACCAGCGCCAATTCTTAGTATTTTGGGTGAGTATAATAAATAATATTACCACTCATAATTCTCACCAGTTTGGTAGTAGTACATTGCATCCTGTGCGCATACGTCACGCACAACAAATTATCTTGTATTGGACATAGGATAACTAGGACATGCATATTGTCGAAGGTTAATTACAAATTATAGAAACACGTCTGTAAATGCAATGTCTGTGCAACCACTCTCAAAGGTTTATCTAAAGCAGTATACCTGATCGTAGTAAATATACATACGCTTCAAAACTTTGCGCGATTGGCAGCCTACTGACACAATCTGTAATCCTAGAATCAGGAAACAAAATCCATATTTCTGTCGATACATCCGAAACTGGCCGACGCTGTCTAGTCACAAAAAATTTATTACTTCGGTTCCACTTAAAATTCTCTTTGTTACTCAGCTCTGCCATTTTCTCCTGCTGCTGGTTTGATCCTTCTTGTTGGACTCACGTTTCACTTTCGTACCCCAGCACCCCCCATTTCCTGCTTGTACTTGTGTGCTGCTGCTTGTAGAGGCATCAACTTCTTGCACTGATAACGCTAGTGTGTGTCTTGCGAATGTCATTAACGCTAGCACGCATCTCATGGATTCTAACGCTAGGGCTTCCATCACTTTCGCACATCCCTGGAGCTATAGTCTTGAGTCCAGCACGTGAAACTGTCTGAACTCTGAATATTCATATTACTTTGTAGTTGGGAACAAACACAGATATTTTGCACCGGGCACTGGTGCTGTCGAACTACCGAAGAGTTACGGAAGTGACTACCGCGGAGAACTCGACTGCGCTGTAGGGCTGCACAGTGAACTGGGCATCTGTAGTATTGAATGCTGGCATTCCTGTGGTAGGGCATTCTTGGGGCAATAAGCTAGTACAAGAGCTTGCCACAGGCGCAGAACACCCTTCTCTAACTTCGCACCAAGGCTTTCACTTATTTCGCACAAAGCCCTGGCCCACTCACATACCAGTGTCGACAGCACAAATACGCTGTCGCCCTACGCGCCGATGCCTCACATACATCGCCAGGTAGCGAGAAATTGCCCTGAATGCAGGAGGCGTATCCTCTCCAGACAGACTTAGCCGCTTCCGAGTGAAGCAGAGGGGGAATCGCTTAACACGTGCAAGGTTGCGCGCGCTTTGCCGGTAATTGGAGGAACGTTCATGCACATTGGCAGACATCGACGGTCAATCCCTATATCCAAATGAGAATATGAAATTCGCCAGGAAACCACAAAACTTTCGCCTTATATCACTCACAGGCATTACTTGCAGGATACTTAAGTGGATCATCGCATCAGAAAGCTTATAATCTCAGGTGTAAAAAAAAAAAGTTTTCTTTTATATAGAATCAAGGCTTTAGAAAAAAGTGTCCTTTCAACACGCTGCTGCTCCACTTGCCTACTGATCTCCACTTTTAATGGACTTAAAGAGACAGACTAACTGCATTTTTTAGCTTTCTCTGTAAGCCCTCGTCGGCGTTGCCCACTGCGGCGGAATGTCGCAGATGTCCGCTTTTTTTACTTCAAACAGCGTTATTATCAATGCCAACTGAGAGTTTATTTTATCGCTACCGGCTTATTTTCGTCAATAAATTCGACTTATACTTTTTTCATCTGGGCTCTGGTGTGCCACAGCTGGGGCTGCCACTGCTTCTTAGCAAGGTAACGACGTACCGTTAACGTATCTTCACGTATCAGGCTTTTTGTAGCTCACAGCGTTCCTTCCAACGATATAATTATACTAATTACTACCATGGCCTCAAAACTAATCTTGACGTCGTAAGTAATTGGTGAACAGTCCACAAATAACCATAAACTGACAGAAATAAACGCTGCTTTCCTTCAGCCGTAGAGATTCAACCTCCAACTTCTCATCGAACACGAACATTCTTTTATCTCGCTCGTAACACTACGTATTTGCCTCCTCACAACGGTATATGGCAGACCTAAAAGTCTTCTGCTCTCCGCTACGTTTACTTTGTCAATTCGGTGTCCACATGAAGCTAATTTAACTACAACACCTCAGCCTCTTCAAAACAGGACTACCAGGTTTTAACCAATAACAGTAGCCGAAATGCAAGCACCAGAAAAATGTAGAAAAGCATCCAACTTATGCAACAGAAACTTTCTTGCCCTGTTTAAAATCAAAATCAAAGCATTCCAACCACACAGTATACAACTGCAATGCCGAGAAAGGCAGGCGGAAAGCCTTCTGGGGGCGTGACCGGTATTGGCCTCTTATTATATACTCGGCAGATTAGTCGAGACAACAGCCTCATCAAGATTAAAAATTAGGAAAATGAAACCGAAAAGAATGCATGTTAAAATTTACAAATCGGTCTTCATAATGAGGTGCAGCCATAGTTGAGAGCACTTGATAGTAAAAAGATTATAATATGACGCCCATAACTTGTTCCAGAATCTGGTATTATTTAGAGATGATGGCCGCGCGTGTTATGTGCATTAGTTTGTCATGTTAATGAGGCATAGTTTTTATGTATGCATCGTTTTTTTTACCCTTTTCTGGGCCGTAAATAAACATGGCAACTATGCAAGGATCTTGCTGGCGGGACGTTCGAGTTATCGAAGATCGGTTTTATGCGGGCATAAAATATGGCATTGGCAATTGTACGCATCGCTATTTCCTGTTACAGAAGAAAAATGTTTGTGTTAGTTTTCATGGTAGAGCCTCGAATTTGGAGATAATGACTTAAAGGGATAACTAAAACTAATTATAGACATGAATTTTAATTTTTTGACGTAAATCATATTACAGTCATGACATCAATCGAACGGTACGAGCGTTTTAGTAGATATACCTAATACGTGAGAAGCAGCACATATTTCTTTCAAAATTACTCCAAGGCCTTTCACTTCTAGTGCTGTTTATATGTTGGAGCAACCAATACAAGGTGAAGATCAGTTACTATGACTTTGTTTTGAGAACCAAATATTACTGCTTTCGTGTCTGACGCAATATTGATCATTTAATTATGTGTGCTCTAACTGCTTCCTAATGTGAGTACCCTAGAAGCTTTATCAGCTGTTCAGGTGATGTTGGGCCGGGATTAAGCAAGGTATTATCATTATCACAAATATGCATTCGGCATTCGGTATATATATATATATATATATATATATATATATATATATATATATATATATATATATATATATATATATATATATATATATATATATATATATATATATATATATAAGTGATAATAATAATAATAATTGGTTTTGGGGGGAAAGGAAATGGCGCAGTATCTGCCTCATATATCGTTGGACACCTTATATATATATATAAGTGTGCGGTTGTTTTCCCCTTTTCTCATCAATTATCTTTAAGCAATAAAATATTTACTAATATTCTCCATTCATCAACGCCACAAATGAAAAAAATTCACCATGCTCTTTGGTTTCTGCGCCTGTTGGCTTCCGTAAAATGTATCTCCATTCCCTTCTTAATTGCTTAACGAAGGCCTAGCTTGTAGTAGCCTTGATGCCATAAGAAGCCGAAGAGGGTTGTGGAGCTTGTAGCTTAAGCTTTGTGTGCCCTCATTGAACGTAAAAAAGCTCTAACACGTGTCCTGAGTTTCATTAGGATTATGGAATGCGTGTAGAGTGCAGTTAGCAATAAAAACGAAACATTAATTATAAGCTGTGACTAACTCATTAAGCGTGATAGGTCTTTATAACTAACCTTATTGTGGTCGGGACAGTGTTAGTGTATTGGCGGGAATTTATGAAAAAAAATTAATCGTTTCCAGTGTACATCTGCATATTTGCTGCGTCGCCGCTGAAGAGACACTTGAGATAGCGAGTCTTGCTTTTGTCTATGAGCCAATTTTTTCCTTTATGTGCTTTTCATAAATGTTTATGCCGTTATGGTCTTTTATTTCTAGAAAAAACATTCAAACAGAAGGCGTTTGTCGTTTATAGCTTTTAAGTCCAAGAAGTCACCCATGAATCAAGAGCCTTACGTCACTAATTAAGATTTACCTTGGGAAAAGACTGCGAAAAAATACTTTTATGCCTGCTTCACAAATATATTAATTCGTCAAGAAACCCTCCTTTCCTCTTGATGCACAACAGCCCATGCACAGAAGGCTTCACAGCCAATCTAGCTTCCACTTATTTTCCAGCTGGACACCTGGACATACAGCATCTATTCGGCCTTGTGGCAGTTTTGTGGTAATTATATCTCCGATGCCATCAACTAGAACTAAAAAAGCAACGTTTTTCTGTTCATAAGAACGCACATTTTAGTGCATGCCATTATATATATGCTATCAATATATTTTTGTTCTTGACTGAATTCATGACCGCGCACCTTTTGCACTCGTATGTTCTTTATTTACACCTTTCATTCCGATTATTTTGAGACCACGATATTCTTGCGTTTATGCTGAGAAAAACAATGGGTGGTTTTAGTCATATTTAGCCTTAACGACTAGCATTATCTGTGCCATTAGTCGCTTGTTCCTACTGCGACCTTCTGCACTACATTCATCTCCATCCTTGGCTGTTGCTTGTCGGCTTTTGAAGAGAAAATGTGCGTAATTGCTTTCCATCAAATTGCAGGCATGGATCCTCCTAAACAACCCGCCTACCTGGGCGATTTCCCAGTATTGCTAATAACTAAGACGTGCTTTATAATGGGGGACAAGATGCTTGATGAAAACGGTAAGTAGATGATAATAATCAGCTCCTGCTTCATCTTTCTGAGTAATTTTTGCGGGTTTATAAAGATAACGAGAAATGTTGCTGTGCACAGGATAATCTATCTTGAAAGAGCAAAAATTAAGCTGGAAGACTACATTCCACAACTTTTTGTCTCGTCCGGGAAAGTTTCATGAGAAGTTTAACGATAAAAATGTGGAACATAGAAGATCGATGAAAAGAACGACTACGAATGGTGATACGTAAGCATTTGCATGACTGGACGAGGTCAGCAGGGGAGTTAAAGATTGTGCACTGAAGATAAAAGGATTCCGACGGTAATAAAACACATATGCTTGGATTTGTTAGTGTTCAGCGTCATCGGACCCTACAAACACCAGTTGTGCCCATCATTTAGATATGCCTGTAGGGGTTCTTGGTAACAGGGGTTAATGACTGAACGATAAATAACGCAGTGATCAGCAAACAAGCGGATATAACAAGATACGTACTGGGGTAAATCGTTAATGTAAATGAGGAATAACAAAGGACCGAGCACAGAGCCCTGCCGGACGCCAGAGGTGACTGCGGGCTGTTGGGAGCGTTGGTTATTAATGAAGACCGACTGAGAGCGATGCGTGTGCAATTATTTATTCCATGCGAAAATGTTTGGATGTAGGTTCAACTGGGAAAATTTAAGAAGCAAGCTTTGATGAGAACCAAGCCTTAGCGAAGTGTAAGAATATGGCATCAGTTCGTTGTTTAGTATCAAGGTTGGCGTAGATGTCATGAAGAAAAGGTGCTAGTTGAGTTTTGCAGTGAAAAGTCTTGCGTAATCTATCCTGTGACGAATGGAACAAGTTATTGATATCTAGGAATTGCATGAATTGGCTGTAAATAATATGTTCCATGAGTTTGCAGGGTACACATGTTAATGGCGTAAAAGACTGGGCAAATTGGTCAGACATGCATAAGGGAACAATGGCGCCGCATCAAGTGGCTAGGACAGCAGGCGCTTTTGTGTGTGTGTGATCTCCTGATGTCACTTGATGCTGCGCCATTAATCCCTCAAGCTTGTTAATGGAATGGGGCGGTAATTAAGAAATGATTCAATAGCACCTGCATTGTGGACGGGAACGATCTTCCTCACTTTCTAGTCGTCTGGTGTGCACACATTTATACAATTTAATAACGGATTAAGTAGGAAATATACTGGATATATCAAAGGTGGCTGTATATCGCAATAGTAGTGCAAAATCCACGAGACAGATAGCGCTGCTTGTGTCTTAGAAGGAATGTTTCCGGAAATGAAACATCTGCGGATATTTGGATTTGGTCTTCTGCTCGTTTGCTGAGCACATCAATATATACACTTGAAGCTACCGTAGCTAACGCCCTTAAGTCAAACACTGAGGCAGTATTGGAGGGTTATATTTTTGCCATCACTCTCCTTTTTTGAAATCAACTGTGCAAAACACTAGTCAGCCAGTCATAGCTGCTGCCCTTCTTGCTCATGTTGTGAGCAATTTTATGAATTTATATAAGGAATTACTTCCATGCGCTCTCTTGGAACTAAACCCTCGAAGTTTTCTAGTTTTTTATTTTATATTGAGCTGAAGACTGCTTTTAATTAGATAATGACGTTCGATATGGTTTTCTAAGCTGCGTTTCATGAAGTGTGGGCAGCTTAATGAACGCTGCTTGAAGAAGTCCGGGTGCTATTTTATGTTTTATCCCTGGAAGAGAAGGCTTTCTTCGAGCTTAAATTGTACTTAGAGCACTATTTCATTCCGAATTACAAAAGCTAAAATGGAAGTGCAGCAATTCAATGAAGTTTCTGTGAGGCAATTCCCAGGTAATCGCTGACCAGCAAACAGCTTTTCGATGGTAGATACTAGCTTTTTTTTTTATCATGCAAGTCAACACGCTCTAATGATAGCAAAACAAGGTATCCAATATCAAGGTATGAATGTCGCTGTCAGATGCAGTTTCAAATTTGACAAGGTAGTCGTCCTTATACCTTGTCATTTAGAGGATATTCATGCAAGCTAGGGTACTCTTGATCCAGTTTTGTACGGCAGAAAGGTACACATCACACAACACAAGTGCAACCGACGACCTATACAAATCCCATCCGCCGCCGCGGTAGCTCGTGTGTATGCTCGTTGGCTGCTAATTCGAAGGACGGGGCGATTACATTTCTATAGAAGGGAATTGCAAGATGCACGTGTCCTCTTGCATTTACCGCAGGATACGATATTTACGAATGGTGACAGCCTTGTGGTATAGATTCCAATAATGACGCAGCTATATCAACGGCAGTTTTGAAGCGTGCAGAATCACCGAGTAGCGCCATATGGTTGGGAAGACCATCTGAGTCATGAACGGTGCACACGAAGAATGACTCGTGAAACATAGCTGCGCGGGCAAATGGTGTGAGATGTTCAATGCACTGATTGGATGAGCTGACTTGCATGGGGCGATGTGTGAAAAAACTTGCGTTAGAGGCAGAGGCGTGAAATTTGGTGGCGAAAAGCGAGAGGAGGAAGTTATAACTAAGATTTTATGGCACAGATGCTCCAAAGGTACGAGTAGTTAGAGAGAACGAGACGAGTGGCACGGATTTGAACAGAATAAACAGCTTTATTACTGTTACAGTGGTGTGGATGAAAGTTAGCGCTGACATATTCAACATTAAGAAGCGCAAGGATTTTTTAAGCTTGCAGGCTTGCAGACGAACGTGCCATAGACAGGTTACGGCGGAAGTATGCAAAAGTCAGACAACTACATTTAATTAAATGGTCTACGTGGCAAGACTATGTTAAATCATTATTGAGGCGAACACCAAGGCACGTAAACGAACTGGTGTCTAATATGCGCTCTTTTTATTTGCGAAAGAAAAAACATCGCGGAATTTTAATTTTCTCTTTAAGAAAGGTAGCTGTGAAAAGATCCTGGAATGAAGAGTGTTGAAAATACGTTAAAAAGCTTCTCGCCACGAACGCTGCAAGCTATGTTATCTTTCACAATGTATGGCAGTTGTGTCCACCTGCGCTATGCAATGAGATAATGGTGCAGGACTCTGAATATTCATCTCGTCACCAAACCTATGATAAAGCGCTTGGAAGTTTCTTATTGCTGTTTCCGTTTTCAACCTTTGCGTCTACTCAATCACAATTAGGGTGCCACTGGTAAGTCTCAAAATGCCATGAGATTGACCCATTTTGTAAAGTTTGAAATGCAAAAACTTGCCTCGCTGCTTCATGGGAAACTAAGGAAAACAGCTCTGTGTCATTGTCTGAGAGAGACTTCCGCTCGGTGAGGCTCTGTGTTACTGGTAGAGAAACGTCGCTTCAAGTGTTAACGCGACACCGTAAAAGCCCCCTTACACAGAATATCCGGTGTCAGCGTTGTCGGCATTGGCGTTGTCAGCGTGCGCGTTGTGAGAGAAAAACCACCAGAATGACATTAGGAGGTGGTGTCCACAGAGCAACCTAGGACGAAGGTGGGCCACCTACGTTACGTGTCCTTGCAGTGGCATCACACTCTGCCCACCTCGGGGGGAACCTGCCATCGCAAGGCAATGGCCAATCGCTTAACCGCTCAGCAACTGCATCAGTTGCAGCCTCATGGGGATCTATGAATGTAGATAATTACCTTCTCTGTATATAACAATTAACCCAATAGGCTATCGCCTAACACATCTAAGACGGGGCTTATGTGTCTCCTTCAGTTTTTTCTGTTTCGAAAGCTTAAGGGCAGTGTTAGGTAGCTACTAGCAAAAATGATTCCTATCGTGCACTTCGCCAAATGACAGCACTTAGTGCGGTATTTCTAAGGTCTTGATTTGAGGAGACCCCCCGCTATATGATGTGTGCTTTGGGCTGTGTTATTGCGCGATCTGATGCGGCGCTTATTGTGGTCTCTCTACATGATTACTCCTTTTTGTATATTTTCTGGTAGCTCAGTCAAGAAATAATTCCCGAGCAAATTATGACAGTCATGGCCAGAATAGGGGAACCAATTTCTAATCCTTAGTTCAGCCTTTTTAGGCCATTAATAATTATGAATGCTAAAATTGTTATCTTCGTATTTTTATCTTTCAGGGAGACAGAGGTGCATAGTTTGGGGTGCCGATAATACGTATAGTAAGAGTTCGCATGCATGCAGAACCACATTTGAAGCCAATTGTCGCGCATGAGTGCAGATTGAAGAAGGCGACGTTGAATACTGCACGTAAACTGTATATTCTCGCGTAGCCCTTACAGGAAGTTGACAAGTACTGACATTAAAATATGAATAATAAACTGCTTATTTGGACCCTCTGTTGTCTTCTGATGAAGAGCCATAGCGGCGATAGCAATAAGTGCGCTTGGCAATCGTCAAAATCAGAATGACGAAAGCCTTCGAATGCTCTTAACCCTCACTGAGGACTACAACCAGCACCCCAGAGGAAGCCCAAGAGACGGTGATACCTTTTGGTCTGGCGTACACCTATGCTAATTACATCAGTAGTGACTCAAAAACCGGCGTTCTAATCTATGCCAGGGCCATGGTTCACCCCCCTGCACAATGCCTGCTGCACATGACCACCCTATAACACACCTAAAGCCTGCGCTCTCGGTAAATCTCGGCAACGAAGTCGCCGACTTCTTAGCCCGAAGAGCTAGAAACAAGGCACAGGCGGACGTTGTGGGAGGTTTCTCGAAGAAATGTATGCACTAGTTTCCTGAGCTCGCCCGGAACTTCCGCAGTGAGCGCCTCATCCACCGGCCACGCCGCACACGCATCACTACAAGAGAAAAGTGATTTGGTGTCGCCTGCAGACGCGAGGGCTGCCTACACCAAGCCATCTTCCTAAATTTAGATCGGTAGCCATCTTCCTAAATTTAGTTTCCACCCCAAGGCCACCCTGGGGTGGAAACTGCTTTTGTCGGTGATGGGACCAACGCGCGAGACGACCGCAGGGACCACGAAGGTTGACGAGCCAGCAGAGAGTGATGGTCAGTTACGGTGCTGAATGGACGTGTGAGCGAAACCACTCTACGGTCAATATCACTTCAAGATATTTCTGTTCACCGAAGGTATAATTCAGCTCAGGCCTGTTTAGGTAGCGGCTTCCTATATGCAATAATATGCTAATGCTCATCTCAGCGTTGCCCAAGAACAGATCCAGTGTCAACTCCACTGCATCCGTTTGAACTTCGGTTGGCGTGGAAAGGTCGAATTGCTGGAAAACAGGACGTGATGTCAGGAGGAACTTTTGCTGAGGAAAAGAGGCGCTGCACTCGGGAGTCCTGCCAAAAGCGACGCCATTCTGTTAAAGGCGCGTCAACGGACCGATGGCATCAGCGAAGCTGTCTATAAAACAGCGAAAATATGAGCATAGCCACAGGAAAATGCAAAGCTCTATGACGTGCTAACGTGGTTTACAGGAGAATCAGCACCAGTATTCTGGGAAGTCAGGGCGCATGCCCTGATTGTCGTCGAGATGACGGACAATCAACGCTTGACGTTCGGAAAACCAGCACTTCATTGAACTGAAGACGAGACCGCTGTGATGCACACAGTACCAGACAACAGCTAAGTGTTCATAATGCTCATTCAAGGTCATCCAATAATGCCGCCGTAATCGAGGTAGCACATACAATTGTCCGATATTAATTCACATAAGACCGCATCCATAAATCGCTCGAACATAACAGGCACATTGAAAAATCTGAAGGGCACTACCCTAAATTCAAAAGGACCGCCCAGCTTGACAAAGAACCTTTTTTTTCTTATGCTCAGGCGCACGAAAATCTACTAGTACATGAATCTGAGATCGATATTAGAAAAGGATGAAGCGGCAGAAAGGCAGTCTATGGCTTCATCTGTACGAGGTTGCGTGTATACGTCTTTTTTTCTTGATCGACTACAGACGGCGACAAAGCGCACAAAACCGCCACATGCCATGATTTTAACGCACTACAATTACTGGAGCCGCCCAGGGGCTCGATGTCTCTTCAGTCCTGACTTTTGTGGAGCATATCCTGAAATTGTTCGTGATTTACCTTACCGTCTGCTGCGGCGACACAGGATAAGGCTTTAGGCGGGGTAGGAAGGAACGGTGCCGAAGGTGTGGTGGATGGGAGAATTAAGGAGAGAAGAAGTTTCGCTTGCCTGGGCACCAGTACACTAGTACAGACGAGTACTGGTGCAGAAGACCCACCACTGTCCGGCATTCGGTGCAGTTGAGGGTGGTGTACAGACCATACGCATATTTATATACTCAGCAGACTCATGCTGCACAGGATCGACCATTGCCACAGCGGAGAGAACATCTTGTCCACAGGAGGCAAGTTTCAAGCCGGTTGGGGAAAGGGCTGTCTCCGTGTAGGGAATTGTCTACAACCACGCGCTCCCGTGAACAACTGATGTCATACAGTGTGGAACAATAACATTCATCTACACGCAGGTGGAATGCGCGGGTTCCTGGCGCCTGAAACTTGCCACTGTGGCAAGGTGATGAGATCTGAAAGCACACAGTAGACCACCACTGCACGACAGTGTCTCGGAACGCACGAAAATACAACTTCCTCGTCGGACGGACGTTTCGGCTGGCTGGGAACAAGGCTTCGCTCAGAATAAACCACTCTACTCCGCCAGTCAACTGTAGCGCTTCATATTTTGAACAACCTGATCCCCAAAATTGTGTCATGGGTATATCGGAGGAAAACAATCGATTCCGCTTGAATGCGGCGGCACCCAATCACACTTCCACACTAGTAACCCCCAGAGGATGCGAGGACTGGCCACTGACTCCACAGAACGTCAATGCTTGTTCACACTAAAATGTAACGTTGCGTCACAGCGACCGTTTAAAACCTACATTAATTAGAGAACCTATTGCTCACGTAGTGACATAAGCCCATGAAGATACACCATTGAGCGGCACATAACCTGTATTCTTTTTTAATGAGAGGCGGAGGTACATCGGTACTCAGCTGACGTCAAGCTTTCTCACTAGCATAGGTCACGCAGACTAGTGTTCTGGATGACGGGAGGAAGAGCGCCGTCGTGGTGACGGGGACTAACGTGTTCGGTGGACCAGAGAGTCACACTGCGATCCGACAAAGAAGAAAGAGCACGTAAGCTGGAATTTCCAAGCACCCGCTGCCGCAGCCGAGTGCGGAGTCTTCTGGGATGGAACAGTTGAGCAAGTTCGTAGCGCAGTGAAGGTGGTAGACCCGTACCTGGATGGTCGGAGGATATGGCAAAAAAAATATATCCCCAGAAAGCGTACACAGGTAACAAAACACGGGCGGACGGACGAATTTCCGCCCTCTGCAGTCGTCGTATCTCTAGACATTGCGGCAACAAATCTCGCCTTGCATAATCTTCGTAAATGGCCAATGGCCAGTCGCTAGTCACTACAGCGTACACTTTTATCCAGCAGCGACCTGGGACATTGTGCGGTCGAGATCCCTGGGGCGCCCGGAAGCCCGCAACGTCCACTGCGTTGACAGTGAGGGGCGGAGTCTCATTCAGCGAGTATGACGTCATCGTCATCAGCCTGTTTACGCCCACTGCAGAGCAAAGGCCTCTTCCTTGTCCCTGCAAATAACCCTGTCCGTTGCCAGTGGCGGCCACCGTATCCCCGCGGACTTCTTAATTTCATCCGCTCACCCAACTTTCTGCCGCGTTTTGCTGCGCCTGCCTTCTCTTGGAATCCAATCGGTTACGCCTAAGATCCAGCGGTTATCTTTGCTTTCGCATTACATGCCCTGCCCAACCCCATTTTTTCCTCTTTGTTTCTACTGGGATGTCATTAACCTTTTTTCCCTTACCTACTCTGTCCATTTCCAATCTCTTAAAGTTAAACCTATCATTTTTCTTTCCATACCTCGCTGTGTTGTCCTTAAGTTGAGCTGAACCCTTTCCGGTAGCCACCAAGTTTCTTCCCTGTAGGTGTGCTGGTATATACACCTGTTGTATTCTTTTCTCTTGAGGGATATTGTGAAATTACCATTCACGATCTGAGAAAACTTGTCGTATGCGCTCCATCCTTTCTTATTATTCTAGTTATTTCCCTCTCATGATCCGAATCAGCGGTCACTATCTGCCCTAAGTAGACGTATTCCCTTACAACTTCCAGCCACTGCCTATCAATTGTGACCTGCTGTTCTCTTTCTAGACTGGTGAATATTACTATGGTTTTCTCCATGATGTATATTTAGACCCACCGTTCTGTTGTGCCTGTCTAACTAATTCATCATGATTTGCAGGTAATCTCTTGAGTGATTCAGCAAGGCAATGTCATCAGCGAATCGCAGATTATTTAGGTGTTTTCTATTAACTCTTATTCCCAACTGTTCCAATTCAGGCCCAAGAATACCTCCTGTAAACAGGCGCTGAATAGAACTGGCGACATCCGGGTCGGAGTTTCCCTCACTCATGCTGTAACTCGGGCGTGGCCTCAATTTCGCCACTTATATTCCCGCCTAGGATGTCCAATTTGACACTCACAAGACACTGAGGCTGACATTCACCACTTGTGAGATTTCCCGGCCCTGAAGCCAACTAAAATTCGCTACCTGGCAGCAGCGGGTATCAAACCAGACAACCCGTCCTCATATATTGATTGGACGCAGGGGCCACATCACCGCTCTCACCTCGCCTTCATTAGATCGGCACATCTTTCCTGCTTTACTTAACACCCACCCACTGCTTTCTTCTCTTTTCTATTTTCTTCCCAACTTCCCTTATGCCCAGAGGGAATAAACAACGCTATCAAAAAAGATGGCGAGATCGTGTCATCTTGCTGGACGCCCTTTCTTATTGGAATTCTATTGCTGACTTTATGGAGGACTATGGTAGCTCTGTAGTTACTATATATATATATATATATATATATATATATATATATATATATATATATATATATATATATATATATATTCGAGGATATTGACATAAGGCTCTTCGGCACCCTAATTCCGCAACGCCTGTATTACTGCTGAGATTTCCAGAGTGAAATGCTTTCTCGTAATCAATGAAGGTGATATATAGGGGTTGGCTATATTCTGCGGATGTCCCTATCACCTAACTGATAGTGAATTTGACCTCTCGTGGGATATCTTTTGCGAAAGCCCGCCTGATCATTTGGTAGTTAAAACTCTAAGGTTACGCTGGCTCTCTTAACGAGCACCTTAGTAGATAACCTGTATAGTAAGGTGAACGGCCTGTAATTTATCGAGTCCGTGGCGTCTTCTTTCTTAAGCTTTCAGATAATGTTAGCGTTTTTCCCAACGTCTGGTGCGCTTGATGTCATAAGGCCTTGCGTATACAGGGTGGCTAGCTTTTTTAGCACACTCTCTCTTCCGCTTGGACAAAACTGTTATAAATTTGGCTCTAAAAACCCGTATATAGAGACATGAAGTGTGGACAATCACATGAGCAAACGCGGCTACGTTCACATACAGATGCCACAGACGCGCCTCCGAACGCTAAATACAGACAAGCAAATACAAAGACGATTCCTCGCATTCAAAAAGCAGCCCGTGTAACGTTACTTGTAACGCGTTATTCTGCCGTTGTATCCCTCAAATAGCTTATAACAAAAGCTATTAAAACTTCTCTGTAAAACAAAATAGCATCAAACAGCCAAACTGTGGAGGCTACACTACTGCAGAGGTGGAAAAAAGCGAACAGAACTCAAACTTTAGGGCTACAAAACATGGAAGGACAGCTGCGAGCAGCTGGCGTCAGTACACCCGGCTTAAACGCTCAACGTGTGATAACACTGATGTGCCGTCAACAAAGAGCTCCGCAGGTTTCGTTGGCAGCCTCCTTGTCCCGACACCTTGCTCAGCTGGCGCGTCTCCTTTTTCTAGTTTCCCAACCTCAATCGCAGCTGTCCGCGAGAGGCGCCCGCAACGCATGCCATCGTTGGTTGGCTAAAATGGAATGCGCGGCTACACCTAGAGATAAGTGAGCAACAGAAATAACCACCACCACCACCATCATCATCATCATCACCATCATCATCATCAGCCTGATTACTCCCAATGCAGGCCGAATCCCTCGCACATGATTCTCCAATGAACCCTGTCCTTTGCCACCTGCGCCCACCGTATGCCCGCAAACTTCTTCATCACATTCGCCCACCTAACTTAATTACGAGCCATACGTTCCCATACATTCAAATCATGCCTTCAGGTATACCTTTTGTCATCCAAATGCATACACCATAGTTGCAATTACGGTTAGTATTCGGGTGAGTCGATTCATCGATGGCGTCTTTGATTTTGACCCCCAGATTTTGATATTCAATATCTTTGTCGTTAAATGCTTTAGCAATCGGTCCATTGAAGGAAAAATTGGACCTGAGCATAATCGAATCGATTTGGACGTTCTCGATGCAGTTTAGAATGGCAGGGCAGAAATGGAAATGCCGCACACACAAGCACGCACATACTTGTGCCTGCCGAAAAGCACATGGTCGGGAATACGAATTGATTAGCTACTTCAGACTTCTCAGCTATAACATTTGTCAGGTTACAACACTGATCGCAAGAGATAACCGCAGCAGACATGAGCAGTTATCTTCAAAGTAATCAATGTTGAAATCACAAAGACAATAAAGGATATTTACTACTCATGTGTGAGAACAACATACTTTCTATTACTGAGTAAGATTTGTTCCACAATCTTCAGTTATACAAAAAGAAATTCAATTGCGCGTCCGGTCAAACTATTACTTTGAGAGCAACAATAACCGAGTTCATTTCGAATAAAATGTACAGGGCTGCCAACACATGATACACATTCCCGTGGTTGCGAAAGAAAATTGTAGGCAGGAACCTCAACACTTTCTGGATACCTTAAGCTGGGCGCTGATAGTTAGTTCAGATAGCTTCGGCCACGATGTGAAATAACTTGACCCTTGCAGAAGGAAACTGCTTTATGAGAATTCTGGGGAGTGAAACTCCCGGCTATATCACGATGACAACGTTTTCACAAAAGTGCGCCCTTACAAAAAATGACATTCCGCAGCATAAGCAATTCGAGTTGACGCAGGGCATGTCACGGATGCTATTTTCTTCACCCGGGTTCTGCCACAAGATTGAGAGCAATGAATAAGCAAAGTCAGATCTTATAACTGTAGTCATTGCTTTTTATAGCTTTCTTTTTGGTAATTAGTGTAAAATTGAGAATTTCAGAGTATCTGCAAGGCATAATAAGTTGGAACAGGTTGGACAGACTATTACAAAGCAATATTAGCAGGATTGCAAAAATTGAATAATTTATTCAAGACTTTGGCTGGTAACATCGAGGCGCGTTTGAAATTCGATTAGGCAAGGGACCTGTCGGTTTACTGTGCGCTTTAAAATTCTATCAATACACCTTCAAGCCTGTTATTCAAGTTTTCTAAAAAAGCTTGTGATGACACTGTAAGCTTGAAATTAAGCTTCAATAACATTGGGATAGTTCTATCTGACATAGCATAACCTATTACATACCTGCCTGGCATCAGCGACCACTTTCTAATGCAATTTGACATTAACCTAGTCCTCCAGAACACTTATTAAAAAAATTAGCGAAACTACACATAAACCAAAGTTTCAGGCCATAAATTGTGAACTATCATCTTTTATCGACGTTTTCTTTGATAGCTTTGATCACCGGAGTGTTCAAACTAACTGGCGCATGTTCACAGCTAAAGTTACCCAACTCGCTGAACGCACTCCTCACGCATTCTTCAACGCACTGTTGTCACCCATTCCAACGCTCCCTGGTACAATAATCACAATAAGCATTTATCGAACATAAAGAAACGCCTCTACCGCATCGCAAAGCTATCGCCAACTAGTGAGAGAGGGGCTTCGTATACGGCGGCTTCCAACATGTATGTGCAGGCGCTCAAAGACGCTAAAAATACCTTAAACTCACATGCACTGCCTTCTATGTTAACCACCAACGTGAAAAAATTTCTGGCGTGTGATTAATCCTTCCACCGATGATAGCATCGCCTTATCTGATCCATCAGGCAACCCCATTCCTTCCGACATTTGCGTCATGGTTCTAAACCGCGCATTCACTGACAACTTTACAGCCATACCTGATGTTTTGAGTTTTGATTTTTGGGTGTTTAACGTCCCAAAGCGACTCAGGCTATGAGGGTCGCCGTAGTGGAGGGCTCCGGAAATTTCGATCACCTGGAGTTCTTTAACGTGCGCTGACAACGCACAGTACACGGGCCTCTAGAATTTCGCCTCCATCTAAATTCGACCGCCACGGCCGGGATCGAACCAGCGTCTTTCGGGTCAGCAGCCGACATGCTAATGTAATATCAGCGTTAAATGAAATGCGAACAAGAGAATTTCAACGTGAACTGAAAAACTGGAAGATGTTGCACAAGCAAAGCAGCATACAAAAACGGCTGCTATTCGCATCGTGGACGGAAAGACCGCTCTTTGGAAGTGTTAATATGACACGCCTGTTTTTCCTCTCCAGCCGCAATTATTTTTGTTTCTTTCTGCTACCGCTTGAGTTCATTTGTTCGCGTTTCATTTGACGCTGTACATATACCTACAACTCACCACTTGAACTATGTTTCCATGCCACCATAGCTCGACTTGATATTCCTGATGTCAATAAGCTTATTGATGGACTCAGTAATCAGTCCGCCCCGCGTTACGACTGCATTAACCCAAAGTTCTTAAAAAGAACTTCAGCTTATTCCTCCATTATACAAAACCTAAAAGCAATCACTTGACCAATCAACGCTACCTACCGAGCGGAAAATCTGAAAGGTGGCTCCAGTTTACT
Organism: Amblyomma americanum; assembly: GCA_030143305.2. Classification (NCBI taxonomy): domain Eukaryota; kingdom Metazoa; phylum Arthropoda; class Arachnida; order Ixodida; family Ixodidae; genus Amblyomma; species Amblyomma americanum. The sequence goes on along the minus strand of JARKHS020001198.1, from coordinate 37,156 downwards.
AATCCGGCAGCAAAGCATCCCCTAGTAATTATCGTCCCATATCTCTTACCACTACTTGTTACAGAATGCTTGAACATATAATATTCACCAACCTTGTTAACTTCTTCGAATCGAACTCACTTTTTACTTCTGCGCAACATGGTTTTCGAAAACGTCACTCTTGCGAAATACAGTTAGTGCCGTGTGCTGTGCGATGTCACGGCACGTTAAAGATCCCCAGGTGGTCGAAATTATTCCGGAGCCCTCCACTACGGCACCTCTCTATTCCTTTATTCTCTCACTCCCTCCTTTATCCCTTCACTTACGGCGCGGTTCAGGTGTCCAACGATTTATGAGACAGATACTGCGCCATTTCTTTTCCACAAAAACCAATTAAAAAATAGAGTTAATATTGTTCACACATGCATTACATCGTGTTCTAGGCCTATCATCACTAGCTGACTGTATATTTCTAGATTTTTCAAATAATTTCGACAAGGCAGGTCACAAACTTTTAATTCACAACTAAATTGAATACTGACTGTAACTTATTGAAATGGATTGAATGTTTTACTTATCACCATTCGACAAGGTATGTCACTAACTAAAACAACTGAATATTGACAGTAACTTATTGGAATGGGTTGAATTTTTCTACTTAATCGCACACAATTTGTTTTTGCTAACGGTTATATCTCCAGTTTTACCGAGATGCCCGCCAGGGTTCCACAAGGTTCAGTTCTTGGTTCTCTACTGTTTCTAATTTACACTAACGATCTCGCCTCTCTTGTGAACTCTCATATTCAACTATTCGCTGATGGCTGCGTCTGTTTTAGAGAAATAACCAACACTAACGATGTTACATTACTTCAGTCAGACCTTAACACAATGAGGAACGGGTGCAAAGATTGGTTAATGCAGCAAAATGTTCATGCGGGAAAGAATATATTTTCGGTTATTTACACAAGCGAATAAACAGCTGCGAGCGGCACAGAGAACACCGCCAGAACTTCGTTGTCGTCTTCGCCTCCATCCACTCGTTCTCTCGCTCAATGTCGTCGTCGTCTAAACGCTTCAGGACCCCCGTCTGATGAAACGCCGTCTCGGCTCTAGGGTGGCGACGTATGAGCGTCGTGATAAGGTTTAAGGCAGCCAACGTGGAGGACGTCGGTGCGGGGCCGGAGGACGATAGCGAGGATACAAGGGGTGCAATTTCATAGTTCACGTCGATGACACTGCGCACCACACGGTAAGGGCCAGGGTAGTGAGAACGGAGCTTCTCGGAGAGACCGACGCTGAGAGACGGCGTCCAGAGAAGGACGAGTGATCCGGGTTTATATTCGACGGCCCGGTGACTACTGTCGTAGGCGGACTTCTGGGAAGCTTGAGAGGCACGGAGCCGACTGCCGGCTATTTTGCGCGCCAGTGTGTGCTAAGCGATGGCGTCCCGAGCGTAAGCAGTGGTGGGGAGTTAAGCAAGCGGCATGAGTGTGTCCAAAGGCAAGGTGGGGTGCCTACCAAACAAAAGGTAGAAAGGGAAATAGCCTTTTGTGTCGTGCCGTGAAGAGTATACGTAAACGTAACAGATGGCAAGGCTGCGTCCCAGTCTGGGTGGTTTGGTGAGACGTACATTGCTAACATATCAGTTAGCGTGCGGTCGAACCGTTCCGTAAGCCCGTTGGTTTGTGGATGGTAAGCTGTCGCGAGCTGGTGCTGCGTGGTAGACGAATGAAGAATGTCATTAACCATTCGGGACAGGAAATAACGACCGTGGTCGGTGAGCAGTTGACGAAGACGCCATTGTGAAGAATGACGTCTTGGAGAAGAAAATTGGCGACACCGGTAGCGCAGCTGGTAGGCAAGGTACGCTTGATAGTGTACCGAGTCGTATAATTAGTTGCGACCGCGATCCACTTGTTGCCGGAGAGGGACGTGGGAAAACGGCCAAGAAGGTCGAGGCCAACACGGTGAAAAGGTTCCGGAGGTACGTCGATGGGTTGTAGGAGACCGGCAGGCAAAGTGGAGGGCCTTTTCCGACGTTGACACAGGCCGCAAGCGACAACGTACCGCTTGACGAAACGATACAGACCAGGCCACAGACAAATGGGTATTACAGACAAATGGGCCGATCGTCGGGAGTCCGCCAGTCGTTAGGGTTACGTCGACGTGGAGCGAAGTACGAAGGTCGTTCAGGAGCAATAGCGGTAATTTCGGGTTGTGATGAAGGACGTACGGGGCAGACGGGATGGAGACCAAGGTTTGCAAGCTCTTGACTGACGACGGCTTGCACCATAGAGATGGTGGAGAGATGGTGGGAAAGTGGTTGCCGCCATCCCGTAGATGCAGGGAGACAGGGGACATAGCTTCGAGTTCGCGTTGAATGACGGGGGCCACATTTTCTGGAGGCGCTGGTGTTTGCCGGTGCGGCAGTCTTCACATATGGAAGTTGCAGCCACGTTGGGGAGGCGTGTGTACGGCTGGCTAATACGCCTGCTTTTAGCGTCCTCGAAGCGGCGACATTCCTTAATAATGCCGTCGACTGTAGTGCAGTTCTTGTAGGCAAGCAAGCTGAAGGCATCGTCAGCGATTCCTTTCAACACGTGACCCACTTTGTCAGGTTCGGGCATGTTATGGTCGACTTTGCAACAGAGGGCCAGCACGTCGTGAATGTAGGAAAGATAGAATCCCGTAGAAGTTTGAGCTCGGGATGCAAGGTCCCTCTTAGCAGTGAGTGTTCGGCAGAGCGGCCGTCCAAACAGCTCGCGCAGTTTCTGCTTTCAGACGTCCCAGCTGGTCAAATCTTCTTCGTGAGTTTTGTACCAGACTCGGGCGGTGTGATTTAAATAGAAGATTTCATCTGCGAGCATAAGGGTCGAATCGCAGCGATTGTATGCATTCACGCGTTCGTACATGTGGATCCAGTCGTCGACGTCAACGTGGTCGGTGCCAGCAAATGTCCCAGGGCACTAGGGGAAGAGAGAACGAGCGATGGCATGGCCGATGGTGATGTTTACTGAGAGGTGTTTTGGGTCACGGTTAGCGAAGGCAGCTGGCGGCCGCTGCGGAGCTCCGTCGTCGGTAGGCGTAGAAGAAAGCCACAACTCCACCAAAATATTAACAAATGCAAAGTCATGCATGTATCTAGAAAAATTTCAGGCCCGCTTCACTGCTACATCTATAACATTTCGTTAAAATCAGTCTCGTCATATAAGTACCTAGACGTCCACATTACTTCAAATCTTAACTGGTCTCTTCATACCGAGTACACAATTAAAATGCAGATCGCATGATAGGTTACTTACGCTTCAACTTTTTGTAATGTTCCTTCGATTTTCAAATTGTTGCTCCATAAAACACTAGTACGGTCGGAACTCGAGTACGCAACACCTGTATGGGACTCTGGTTATGACAATTTAATTAATGATATTGAGATGGTGCAAAATATCTCGGTACGTTTCATTCTTGCTAACTACAACCGCACAGCGATTATAACTAGTATGAAGTTTAATCTCTGTCCCAAGAAAGTGTTTCGTATCGCCCTGTTCCACAAGCTGTACCACCATCCCGCTCTACGTGATAAGCTCATCCTCCAGCCAATTTATGTATCCTACAGCATTGATCATAATCACAAAATCGGAATTGTGTCATGCAACACGAAATGCTTCTCACAGTCATTCTTGCCGCAAAACTCACGTGAGTGGAACCACCTTCCCGCAGAAGTTGCTGGCATTGTAAATTATGAGCACTTCTGCATAGCACTAGATAACATTATATATTCAGATTCTATTTCACATTCTTCTAACCAACTGTACTTTCCTCTTTGTTTTTTGTATACTAACCACTCCCCCTCTGTAATGCCACTGGTCCTTAGGGGTATTGTAAATAAATAAATGCATGCAGAGGAGGCGCTCAATATCTTTTACGCATATTGTTACGAGCAATTCGGAGGAGAACCTTCGGAGACCAGACGCAAAACTGTGGCGGTTCCAAAGTGGTCCGAGCGCGCGAGCTGGAGAGCAACATTTTTTCTCCACGGATGCAGGCGCTTTTTCTTCTTCTTCCACTGTGGTACGTATGACTGCCCCCTCTTCTGCAGCATCGCCACGATGCGGCTAGGAGTGAAATATCAGCAAAATCCAGCTGCAGTGAACCACTGTTCAGTCAGGGAGTCTGTCGTGGTAAGGCTGCATGCGAACAATGTGCACGATTTCATTACGGTGCGACCGGCGCTATGAGCAAGCCGCTTGGACAGGAGTAACTGCATACGTCACATCACTGATGAGGCGCACTACTTCGTAAGGGCCGAAGTATCTGCGCATCAACTTTCAGAAAGGCTGCGGCGACGAACAGGTGTCCACACCCACACCAAGTCGCCAGGCGTATAACTGACGAAGCGGCGTCTGAGGTTGTACCTAGCGGCGTCAGTCTCCTGTTTGCGGTTAATTCGCACGCGTGTCAATTGCCGTGCTTCCTCAGCACGCTCAACGAAGGTGTCTGCGTCGAGGTCAGCGTCAGAGTCGCAGTAGGGGTCAACGGGCAACATAGCATCCAACGGAGTGGTCACTTGCCGACCGAAGAGAAGCTGAAAGGGGGTCAGTCGGGTTATCTCCTGCAGGGCGGTGTTGTAGGCAAACGTTACGTACGGAAGAATGGTATCCCAAGTTCGATGCTCGACGTCAACATACATAGAAACATGTCGGCTAGAGTGCGGTTGAGTCGCTCTACCAATCCGTTTGTCTGTGGGTGATAGGCCGTAGCACGTCGATGGCTCGTGTGCGTCAGAGTCATCACGGACTGGGTTAAGCTGGCAGTCAAAGCAGTTCCCCGGTCAGTAACAACAACGGCGGGGGCTCCATGACGCAGGACAATGTTGTGTACGAAGAACTGCGCCGCTTCAGCAGCAGTGCCTTTGACAAGAGACGTGGTCTCAACGTACCGTATCAGGTAGTCGGTGGCAACGACGATCCAACGCTTTCCAGATGAAGACTTCGGAAAAGTGCCAAGGAGGTCCATGCCCACTTGGTGAAAAGGGGTCTTCGGTGGTTCGACGGGGTGAAGCAATCCGGCTGGTTTCTATGGAGGAGACTTACGACGTTGGCAGTCGCGGCATGTTTTTACGCCGGCCGGCACTGTGGGAGTAACCTGGGCCAATAATACTTCTGCTTTATGTGCGCGAGTGTACGAGTTACTCCGAGATTGCCGGCGGAGGTTGCATCATGACAGGCACTCAAAATGTCTAGCCGCCGCTGTGGTGGTACGACAAGTAGGAACGCTTCTCTGTTGCTGGAAAAGTTGCGCTTGTAGAGAACACCAGATTGTAAAGTGAAGGTGTGGAGCCCGCGACGAAAAACATGCGGGATGCGAGCGTCGACGCCTTCGAGGTAATTGACGAGCGGCGCGAACTCCGAGTCCGCCCGCTGAAGCTGTGCCATTTGGGTGGTACTAACAGCGCCCAGGAAAGAAAAATCATCGGCGGATTCCACGGGACCGATTGTGATAGGCGCACGCGACAAACAATCCCCATCCTGATTCTTATGGCCCGACTTGTACACGACTGTTAAGTCGTATTCTTGCAAGCGTAAGCTCCATCTAGCCAAGCGTCCTGAGGGGTCTTTGGGGCTCGCCAGCCAGCATAAAGAGGGGTGGACGCTTACCACACGGAACGGTCGCCCGTAGAGGTACGGCCGGAACTTGCAGATGGCCCATATGACTGCAAGGCACTCTTTCTTCGTCGTAGAATTATTGATCTCGGCGCGCGCAAGTGTTCGGCTAGCATAACTGATGACCCGTTCTGCACCCTCTTGCCGCTGGATCAGTACCGCACCAAGGCCGACATTGCTGGAATCAGTTTAGATGTCCGTGGCAGCATGTTCACCGAAATGGGCGAGTATCTGAGTACGTTATAGACGGTTGCGAAGCTCGACAAATGCAGCCTCTTGGTCACTTCCCCACACGAAGGGCGTGTCGTCTCGAGTCAGTGAGTTTAACGGTTCGGCGATTCGCGAGAAATCTTGAACAAAGCGCCGATAATACGAGCACAGACCCAAAAACCGGCGAGCGGCCTTCTTGTCACTTGGGCGTGGACAACCTGAGACGGCAGCGGTCTTGTCAGGGTCCGGGCGAACACCTAGTGCGCTGAGAACGTGACCAAGAAAGCGAAGTTCTTCAAAGCCAAAATTGCCATTCTCGGCTTTCATAGTGAGTTGCGCGGATTTGAGTTCTTGTAGCACAATGCGCAACCGCTCCATCATCATCATCATCATCATCATCAGCCTTACTACACCCACTGCAGGGCAAAGGCCTCTCCCATGTCTCTCCAATTAACCCTATCCTTTGCCAGCTGCATCCACCCTTTGCCTGCAAACTTCTTAATCTCATCCGCCCATCTAACCTTCTGCCGCCCCCTGCTACGCTTACTTTCTCTTGGAACCCACTCCGTTACCCTTAAAGACCAGCGGTTATCTTGCCTTCGCATCACATGCCCTGCCCAAGCCCATTTCTTTCTCTTGATTTCGACTAGGATGTCATTAACCCGTGTTTGTTCCCTCACCCACTCTGCCCGCTTCCGATCTCTTAACGTTACACCTATCATTTTTCTTTCCATGGCTCGCTGCGTTGTCCTTAACTTAAGCTGAACTCTTTTCGTTAGCCTCCACGTTTCTGCCCCGTAGGTGAGTACCGGTAAGATTATGCTGTTGTACACTTTCCTCTTGAGGGAAATTGGTAAACTGCCACTCATGATCTGCGAGAATTTGCCATATGCGCTCCACCCCATTCTTATCCTTCTAGTTATCTCCCTCTCATGATCCGGATCAGCTGTCACTACCTGCCCTAAGTAGACGTATTCCGGCACAATTTCTAGGCTCTCGCTGCCAATTGTGAACTGTTGTTCCCTTGCTAGACTGTTGAACATTACCTTGGTTTTCTGCATGTTAATTTTTAGACCCATCGATCTGCTCTGCCTGTCTAACTCGTTGATCATGATTTGCAGTTCACCTCCTGAGTGACTCAGCAAGGCAATGTCATCAGCAAATCTCAGATTATTTAGGTATTCTCCATTTATTCTTATTCCCAACTGTTCCCAATTCAGGCCTCGAAATACCTCCTGCAAACATGCGGTGAACAGCATTGGCGATATCGTGTCTCCTTGCCTGACGCCCTTCCTTATTGGAATTTTATTGCTGACTTTATGGAGGACTATAGTAGCTGTGCAGTTGCTATATATATCTTCCAGTATTTTGACATAAGGCTCTTCTACCCCCTGATTACGCAATGCCTGTATGACTGCTGAGGTTTCCACTGAGTCGAATGCTTTCTCGTAGTCAATGAAAGCTATATATAGAGGTTGGTTATATTCTGCGCATTTCTCTATCACCTGATTGATAGTGTGAATATGATCTATTGTGGAATATCCTTTACGAAAGCCTGCCTGATCTTTTGGTTGATTAAAGTCTAACGTTGCCCTGACTCTATTAGCGATTACCTTAGTAAATACTTTGTAGGCAACGGATAGTAAGCTGATCGGCCTGTAATTTTTCAAGTCCTTGGCGTCTCCCTTCTTATGAATTAAGATAATGTTTGCATTCTTCCAAGCTTCTGGTACAGTCGAGGTCATAAGGCATTGCGTATACAGGGTGGCTAGTTTTTCTAGCACGATGTCCCCTCCATCCTTCAACAGATCTGCTGTTACCTGATCCTCCCCAGCTGCTTTTCCCCTTTTCATTGCTTCTAAGGCTTTCTTTACTTCATCTTTCGCTACTGGCGGGATGACGCATTGCTGTGCACTGCTGTCTTTCTCATTGGCGCTCTGATTACATTGGCTACTGTACAGCTCTGTGTAGAACTCTTCGGCTACGTTAACTATCTTATCCATATTGCTAATGACATTGCCCTGCTTGTCTCTTAATGCATACATCTGGTTTTTACCTATGCCTAGTTTCCTCTTCACTGTTTTTAGGCTACCTCCGTTCTTTATAGCATGCTCGATTCTCTCCATATTAAACTTCCTTATGTCGGCTGCCTTGCGCTTATTTATTAACTTTGATAGCTCCGTTAGTTCTATTCTATCGGTAGTGTTAGATGCCTTCATGTTTTGGCGCTTCTTAATCAGATCTTTCGTCACCTGAGATAGCTTCCCGGTATCTTTTCGAACTGTCCTACCGCCTACTTCTACTGCGCACTCCGTAATTATTGATGTCAGGTTATCGTGCATTGAATGAACATCAAGATCATCTTCCTCAGTTAAGGCCGAGTATCTGTTTTGCAGCGCTATCCTAAACTCCTGTGCTTTCCCTCTTACGGCTAACTCGTTAATGGTCTTCTTCTTCGCTAGCTTCTTCCGTTCCCTCTTCAAGTCTAAGCTAATTCTAGACCTTACCATTCTATGGTCGCTGCAACGCCCCCTTCCGAGGACGGCCACATCCTGAATGATGCCAGGTTTAGCGCATAGTATGAAGTCGATTTCATTTTTAATCTCACCATTGGGGCTCTTCCAGGTCCACTTCCTGTTTTCTCGTTTGCGGAAGAAGGTATTCATGATCCGTAAATTATTTCTATCCGCGAATTCGACTAATAACTCTCCCCTGCTATTTCTAGAGCCTATCCCATAGTCACCTACCGCGTGGTCGTCAGCCTGCTTCTTGCCCACCTTCGCATTGAAGTCGCCCATCAGTACAGTGTACTGCGATTTTACTCTATTCATTGCTGATTCTACGTCCTCATAGAAGCTTTCAACGGTCTGGTCATCATGGCTGGATGTGGGTGCGTAGGCCTGCCCACTTTCAGCTTGTACCTCCTATTCAGCCTAATTACTATTGCTGCTACCCTCTCGTTAATACTGTAGAACTCCTCTACGTTGCCAGCTATATCCTTATTAATGAGGAAACCCACACCTAGTTCTCGTCTATCCTTTAACCCGCGATAGCACAGTATGTGTCCGTCCTTAGTACTGTATACGCCTCACCTGTCCTCCTAACTTCGCTAAGCCCGATCACATCCCATTTAATTCCCGCTAGTTCCTCGAACAGCACTGCTAGGCTAGCCTCACTAGCTAAAGTTCTAGCGTTAAATGTTGCCAGGTTCAGATTCCAATGGCGGCCTGTCCGGAGCCAGAGATTCTTAGCACCCTCCGCTGCGTCACAGGTCTGACCGCCGCCGTGGTCAGTTGGTCTGCAGCCGCTGGGGACTGAGGGCCGAGGGTTAATTGGTTTGATCATAGAAGGTTGTGGCCAAGTACTACACCAGGGTGGCCAAATCCTGCTCTGGTGAGAGAGTGCGTTGTCGGTTCTGGTCACCGAGATAAGGCCGCACTCCAGGCCTGGTTATGCAATTCCAACGACACGCGGATTTTTCTTTTTTTTTTAACCCGGTGGAGAATTGCGCGGCACCAGGATTTGAACCCCGGTCCTCTTGCACGCGAGGCGGATGTTCTACCTCTACGCCATCCAAGTGTTGGTCAAACGTGGTCCAAAATATAACGATATCATCCAGGTACACCTAGCAGGACTGCCACTTCAAGCCGGAGAGAACGGTGTCCATCATGCGTTGGAACGTGGCCGGTGCTGAGCACAGACCAAATGGGAGCACCTTAAACTCATAGAGGCCGTCGAGCGTCACGAAAGCTGTCTTCTCCCGGTCTCTATCGTCCACTTCGATCTGCAAGTACCCACTTTTAAGATCTAAGGACGAAAAGTATCGGGCGTCCGCAATCGATCGAGCGCGTCGTCTATCCTGGGCCGTGGGAAAACGTCCTTTTTGGTCACGTTATTAAGTTTTCGATAGTCAACACAGAAACGCAGAGTGTTGTCTTTTTTGTTTTACAAGAACCACAGGCGATGCCGATGGACTGGTGGACGGCTGAATGACATCGTCCGCAAGCATTTCGGTAACTTGGTTTTTAATGGCTTCTCGCTCCATCGGCGAAACACGGTAGGGGCGCTGGCAGACGGGTCGCGTAGTGATCGCCAAGCACCGTATCATCGTATCATCAGTGATGATACGGTGCTTGGCGAGTGGAGTGCAGCCGACCTTCGTACACGTAGCGAAACAGTCGGCAAAGTCTGCCAAGAGGTCCGTCAGATGATCCTTCTGAACAGATGGCAAGGCCGGAGTTAATTTGTTTGATTGAAGAGCGTGGTGTGGGCCAGCACTCTCTGGAGTAGGTCCTCCCGCAGGGCACAAACCTGGGAGCTCAGCAACGTCGTGAAAGAAGGCAATAGCCATGCCTCTGACGAGGTGCTGATATTCGTTGGAAAAGTTTGTCAGGAGGACGTTGGTACGGCGGTCACGTAGTTGGACGAGACCTCGGGCAACAACAAGGCCCCGCTCAAGCAGCAGTGGAGTATGGCCATCTGCCAGGCCCTCGTAGTAGTGGAATAGGTCGTTCCGCACGAGCACCAGGATTCTGCTTCGCGGCGGTACCGTGAAGTTATTCTGGACAATGCGCAGAGCGTTGCTGCAAGGATCTCGGGAGTCAAAGCGGGCCACGGCCTATTTGGTCGAGAACGTGACACGTGCGTCCGTAAAGTCAATCACAGCACCGTTCGCCTGCAGAAAGTCGATCGCCAGAATCAAATCTCTGGAACACTAAGAGAGCGCGACAAATTCACCAACGTACGTGAACCCACAAATTCCAACCCTAGCCGTGCACTTGCCAACAGGGCAAATTAAGTGGACACCAGCGGTGCGCATGGGGGTCACGGTCCACGGTGTCAAAACCTTTTTAAGGTCTTCAGCAAAGGCACTGCTCATAACGGAATAAGCAGCACCGGTATCGAGCAGCGCGGTAACCTCAGTGCCATCAATTGTCACCCGCAAATCGGATGCAGCGTATCGGGTACTGTCGCTGCCTCTCTCTGTCCAGGTATCGTCAGCTCGATGGTTCCGCGATGCAGGATCTTGACACATCTCGACGTCAGCGGCCGTGCCTGCAGAGGTCGCCGGTGTTAGTTTTCCCGACCAGGACTGGGCGAGCGACGGCCAGCAGAACTACTCTGGTGGCGGGGGCTGGGCGCACGATAGCGGAGAGGCGAAGGCAAACGGGACTCGCGCCTTCCAGAGTAAACACGGTTCTGGCGCGCTCAGAGATGCTCCGCTATCTCCGGCGGTCGTTCACCGTTCTGAGGACAAGGTGCGTCAGGACGGAAACCGCGAAGACCAACTTGGCGGTAAGGACAGGCTCGGTAGAGATGACCGGGCTCCCAACAGTGGCAGCTCAGAGGCCTACGGTGCGGTGTACGCCACAAATCTGACTTCCCAGGACGTGACTGAGCTGTAGCAGGGGCAATTGCATAATATGGGGTGGTGCTACTGACAGAAGACGTCGAGGGAACAGCCAGGTGCGGTTGCGTGACATGTGCCAATGCTGCTCATGGCAGGTGTCGGAGTAGCGGGACCGTAGCCAGCTGAGCGATGTACAACGGATGCATATGTAGGTCGGGCATCGAACTGGGTCGGTGCTTCGGGAACAAGAGGCGCCTGCACAACTTGCCGCACTTCGTCCCTGGCGACTTCTGTCAGCGCTGCCAGGGGCCCAGGCGGAACCTGGGGGAGACGGAACCATTGGAGTTCCTCCCGGAGAACTGACCGAATCAGTTCGCACAATGTGTCTGTACTGCCGCCTAGGCACGACGAAAAGGTTTCGGGCACAATGCTGTTGATGTCACGATTGTACTGGCAGGCCAGTTTTTGGAGCGTCGTCTCCATGGTGGTCGCTTCGGTGAGAAATTCCACTACAGTGCGGGGTGGGCTGCGTACGAGGCCTGCGATGAGCTCCTGCTTAATCCCTCGCATCAGATGGCAAGGGGTTAAGCTGGAGGTTCTTCTCCTCAGTCATGATGGGATCGGCACGCTTGAGTAGACGGGCCATGTCCTCGATATACATGCGCACACTTTCATTCGTGCGCTGGTTTCGGGAGTGCAGAGCAGCTTCAGCCTTCTCCCGGCGGTTTGCGTGAGGGAATGTAGCCAGGAGATTCTGGCAAAACGTCTTCCAGGTGGGAAGGGTAGTCTCGTGGTTTTCAAACCACGTTCGGGCAGATTCTTCCAGAGCAAAATATACGTTGTGGAGCTTTCGCTCGTCGCTCCAGCCGCTGTAGCGGGCGACCCGCTCGAAGGTCTCCAGCCAATCCTCAGCGTCTTCAAAAATGTCACCGTGAAAAGATGGCTGTGTTCGCGGTGGGTGGCAAAGGATCGGCGCCAGGAGCCGGGGGCAGTTGCCATGTCAGACTCGGTGGCCGAGGCTGCGTCGTTCTTTTGGGCGGGGGAAGGGGCCCAGATATATAGATAAAGAAGAGGAGGGAAAGGCAAGGATGTTAACCAGAAAGGGGTTCCGGTTGGCTACCCTGCACTGAAAAAAAGGAATTAGGGGACCAAAAGGAGGTAGAGAGAAGGGGCAAAAGGCATAACACACACACACGCACAATGCTGTCACAATTTGTCACTCAATCCAGTCGCACTGAAGTGGCCCAAATTAAGGTGACTCGCCACAGATACGGCGGCTGGGTCGCTGGTGGACAGGTGTGAGGTCCGTTGTGATGCTGTGTGGAGTGCGGTAGTCGGGAAGCGTTACCAAGCACTGCTCCACCAAATGTTACGAGCAATTCGAAGGAGAACCTTCGGAGACCAGACGTAAAACTGTGGCGGTCCTTAAGTGGTCGGAACGCGCGAGCGGGAGAGCAACATCTTCTTTCTCCATGAATGCAGGTGCTTTTTCTTCTTCTTCCACAGTGGCACATATCAATATATTAATAAATGGCACGAAGATTGTACGCCGCATCATAGTAGCTTGTTTTAGTCAGACATAATATTGTACCTGTAGCAGGGTTTAACATAAAAACGAACACAAGCAAATGTAGCTCCCAAGAAATAAAGCTCCTGTAACTTAAACTAACAGCAAGCATGTTTGGTGTCCTGGGAGAGGAGACAATTTTTCATGTTATTTTTTTGAAGAGCGGCGAGAAAAGACTTAGAAATTATTTTGGAATGTTTTTTAACTGTCTTGTTTTCTATAACGAAGTTATGCTATTCACTTCGGTTGCAGTAAGCAGTTGAGAAGGCCTTAAAAGGCAGCGATACGCTGACGCGAATATATCAAACTAGTTCTCACTGCAAGAATGAAAAGACAGCTTCATTCCTGTTCAGTCTCATTCATGTTCTGGAAACCTTTGAATCGGAGGAGCGTGGATCTTGGTCACCGATTTCCCTCAAACGGCATCATACAATAGTCTAAGTGCGGTTGTGTGCTGGCCTCTATGGTTCAAGAAGAGACAAGAAGGCTGCTTTGAAAACACCAAAAAGCATGCTAATTGAGTGTTATTCTGTACTTTCATATATTACACAAGGGGCAAACAAAGTAGGATGACACACATCGAAGTAACGTCATTCATCAATACAAGGAATCGCTAAGAGAGCGAAGAATCCTGCCCTTTTTATACACAGCAATGTCGACAGGAGGCCGGAGCCACTGTCATGTGGCCCGCCCGTGCATGTCTGGGACAGCGCTAAAGGACACAGCGAACTGCTCAGCAATGCACCAATTGCGGATCGTCAGTATTAAAGGTAGAATTGACTAAAATTTCGATTGGTAACTTCCATTTGCTTTGAATAAATGATCGCGATATTAATAAGGACAAACGTGTAAAGAGCCACCAATACTAACTACTGTGAAATACAGCAAAATACCAAAATGAACCTGCACTTTTTCTTTGTTTTCTTAAATCAGCTATATTTCTTTTTTTGCTTCTCTTCACCTGCCTCTTCATGCAGTAAATGTTTAGGTAGTAATCACGTTTGCTGCGGTTTATTTGCGATAAAGTCTTAATTCCTACTTAGTCATATTTCCTCTGATATCCATATGGCCGTGCGCATACGACAGAAGATTAGTGGCAGACAATGGCCCATTTTCGCCAGCCTGGTAAAATAGCCCTGTCATTCTAGAGGAAAGATTAGAGAAGGAGTGTCATTGTTGGCCTTGTGGATGGAGTGGTGGTTTCGAAATGCAACGAGTGGCACTCTCAATATACAGATAGTGATCACCTAGGGCACTTGTTTGCAATGTAACGAAGCTGCACTGCCAATATTGGCAGAACGGAGGGCAAGTAAGGCCATTATTGGAATCCTGGGAGAGTGGCATTGCCTGTATTAGGAAACCAGTGGCGTCGCTGGTTCTTTGTACAACCGCCCGTTGCCATGAACTTTTCAACATTGGGCTGCAACAAAGAACTGCTTGGGTAGGCACGGTCATATGCCCTTCTCTCACCAGTTCGGCTCTATAAGCGGGAAGAAGCCCAAGAAATCTGAGCAAGCTTTCAATCTTAGTATATTTATTGCCGCATGCGGCCATTGCAAGCCCGCAGTTTAATATGCATGCTCTGACGTGCAATGTTGCATAGCGTGTAATTTAGAAGCATCTGTCCAGTTTTTTCAAAGTCGTCTAGAAAGATTCACATGGCCTTTCATTGAGAGAAACAGAATTTACTGAGCCCGAATTTCATTAGCTGTTCATTTTAAAATGGGTATTTTGCATCCGTGTGCTCATCCGTCATGGTCACTCTGATATGCCCCGGCTTTCTAGAGTCTGTAGTCCGGTCTGGTCACCTGTTTTTAACAAAGCGCTCTGATGCACGTCACCAGTGGCTGCATATCGCAATCAGTGCCAGAAAATGGTGTGCTCTGGTCGCCGAACACCGAATGGCCGGGTAGCGTTCAACAGACGCTTGAAAACCGCGGGCACATCTGAGAGATCAATGACAAAGTTCCAGAAGGACGCGAAATGGCCATATTGAAATGGAGAGCATATAGCATACGGCCCCTGGTTTCCACTAAGAAATTCGTGAGAAATGGGAAACATTAGGTGCGGTTGCTATTTTTTCCGCAAGACTTCCACATTTTTCAGCTACAATGGGAATAAAGGTATAACCAGCTACGGTGGCTCAGTGGTTACGGCACTCCGTTACTGAGCCGGAGTACCTCGTATCGAACCCGACCACGGTGGCCGCGTTTCACTGGAAGCGAAACGCAAAGGCACCCGTATGTTGAGTGATGTCAGCGCATGTTAAAGATCCCCAGGTGATCGAAATTCTTCCTGAGCCCTCCACTACGGCACCTCTTCTTTCACTACCTCCTTTATCCCTTGTTTCACGGCGTTGTTCAGGTGTCCACTGAAATGTGAGACAGATACTGCGCCATTTTCCCCGCCGCAGTGGCTCAGTGGTTAGGGCGCTCGACTACTGATCCGGAGTTCCCGGGTTCAAACCCGACCGCGGCGGATGCGTTTTTATGGAGGAAAAACACTAAGGCGCCCGTGTGCTGTGCGATGTCAGTGCACGTTAAAGATCCCCAGGTGGTCGAAATTATTCCGGAGCCCTCCACTACGGCACCTCTCTCTTCCTTTCTTCTTTCACTCCCTCCTTTACCCTTCATTTACGGCGAGGTTCAGGTGTCCAACGATATATGAGACTGATACTGCGCCATTTCCTTTCCCCCAAAACCAATTATACTGCGCCATTTCCTTTCGCAAAAACCATTTTTTTCAATGCAGTTTTAGCCCCGCCGCGGTGGCTTAGTGGTTAGGGCGCTCGACTACTGATCCGGAGTTCCCGGGTTCGAACCCGACCGCGGCGGCTGCGTTTTTATGGAGGAAAAACGCTAAGGCGCCCGTGTGCTGTGCGATGTCAGTGCACGTTAAAGATCCCCAGGTGGTCGAAATTATTCCGGAGCCCTCCACTACGGACCTATTTGTACCTCTCTTCTTTCACTCCCTCCTTTATCCCTTCCCTTACGGCGCGGTTCAGGTGTCCAACGATATATGAGACAGATACTGCGCCATTTCCTTTCCACCAAAAACCAATTATTATTATTTCAATGCAGTTTCGAAATATTTATTCCTCTTCTTCGTTAACAGGGAACTGAAGGAAAATTGATTATGTGTGACACGTGCCAACTTTTAACTGAGATGGTTTTCAGAAGTATGCATTGCAACACACAGCGAATCAACGAATCAACGAATCAACGCCAATCAACGAATGGGAAAGAGGCACACCAACATCGGCCATCCGGCTCTCCAAAAGCGAGTAGTCAACTCTCACATTAATGGAAATTTCATAAAGCGGGAGTGGGGCAGCGGGGACGCATTGTTCGCAACGCACCTTTTGCATCGCAGATTCAAAGGGTAACTATTCCCGTAGAAGTGTCTTGTGCTCAAATATCACAAAATCGGGCGTCTGGTGCGCATTGTTTATTATTAGGAACAAGTTGTACAGGAGAGGGATGGTTTTGTGCAGCCGAAATTTGTGCCGAAGGTCTCCGATCACGTCACCTAAGGCGTCCATCTCGAAGTACGTGCACAATTTCTGGCCTTTTCTGACAGTAGATGCACCTACCAGTTAGTCAGGAGCAGTTGTGAGTTTTAAAAAGAACCTGTCACCTCAGCGTTTGCACACACGGCGCAAGAATTTATCGCCTGAACTCACAGTGTGTCACCAATGAGGTTTCTAATTGTAACACAGGTTATGGACTGGTAATCTGGCTCCATCGGAGGGGTGTCTCTAGTGATTCGAGCACAAGTCGAGAGAGTAATAGAGGTAGAGAGAGATCGAGAGCTGCTGGCAGCCTGTTTTACGCATAGTTTTACACAAAGTGCATGGAGAAAGCATCGCTTTATGACACAGACATTGAACAAGTGATTCTGATGCTCTGCTCCATGATATCTGAAGTTAAACGTCTTACAGAGAAACGAAGCGTCGGAAGTTCTACCGTATGCATATATTTGAAACCACTGCTTAACAGTATTTTTGAGAACGTGGATAAAGGTAGCATTTCTGAACATTCGCCAATATCTAAAAACAATAAAGGCGAAGAAGGTCTTTGACCCCGTGTCAATATTTAAGGCATTCTCGCTCGCACTTTGGGGTGGGCGCGGGCTACAACGTTGCTGCAGTGTTTGTTTTACTATGGTGGCACTTACAATAGTAATAAAAATTAAAACGTCCCAGACCGTGCCACTTAAGTATAACCACCTTCGTCAATAAATTGGAAAAGGCTAAAGGTGAAAAATGAATTTCGCGTATTTGAAAAAAAAATAAAAATTTAATGAAAAGAAATTACAGAAAATGCGAGATAAAGACACCTGAAAGTGATGCAATTAAAACGATATAGGCAAGAAAAATACGTAGTAGTTACAGATAGCTGTTTACTTGTTGGGGTGGCTAATGAAAGTAAATTATATATATAAGAATACATATAAGACTCTGGGGACGACTGCATTAAGGATGTTTGCTCATGTTGGCTTGCGGCTTGTTTCTCTTGTTGCTGTAATATAGGGTAAAAATTAATCGAAGAAAATGTAAGAAAACTACTTCCCCTCTAGATGTTTTTTATAGGTGCTATTTACCTTCATATTTGACGGAATAACAGATATACAGTTCGTTTTCGTGGTACTCGGAATACTATGTATTATTTGTTTTTACTTAAGGTGTAATTTTTGGTTATATATTTATATTTATATGCTTGGGGTTTTAAATAGTGTGAGCGCTATTTTTTCCGATGGCGGCGTTTGCCATTTCTGCTTTCATTTCAGCAAGGTGTTCCTGAATCTTTATCTTTCCTTCCTTTTGAACTTCTCGCCCTCTTTCTAAGGCATTCATAGATGACGCTATAGCTTGGCGTTTTCATGGTCAACTCTGTCCAGGCGAGGATTTAACATGCAACATTCTCACACCAAAATTCCGGGCCTTCCGCCTCTGTCGATTCGAACTGCGTTTCCTTCAAATTCACCAACCCCTCACACCCTATGTGTCTATGCTTCTAAGCGCGTTGTGTGTCGTTTTCTTCCTTAGTCCCATGTTTTGTGGTGGTGTAACTTTCTTTAGAATGTCGGACAACTTGCCCGAGCTCCTACCTTGATCTTTCCTTCATTTGCTTGAACATCTACCGCCAAATACCCAGAATATGAACACACTCAAAACATAACCTTCAAACGCGTGTTCAAATATAATTATGCCTAATATAAACGTCGATTGCCTAGAAAACGAATAAACACATTTGTGATATTTAAGGCAAATCGTGTATGAGAACTGAGAATCCTTGCTGCCGGTACAAATAAACTTGGTCCCCAGGACACTGATATAAATTCTACTCTGTAGCATGCACCTAATCTAACTAATCTAAACATGAATACGTGTTACTATCAAAATATTAAAGGAAACAACTGATCTATCTGACGCTGTCTCGTAGGGCCCGCGGTCGTCAGTGCGTCTGCTCTCGGTCGTCACGTGTTATCCTAAGAGCGCCGAAACATGCGTCCGCACCGCACGGCTGTTAAGCTACCTAGATCTGCCGCTATGTCACGTGATCTTGTGTCGTCATCACAACTTGCACAGCGGATGGCGAGCAAACCGACAATCGTTGGAGGTGGCAGTTAAATTAGGCACTAGTCACGAGAGTTTGTTCGGCAAGAGCAACCCTTGACGCACAAGCCCCACCGGTGGCAGTATGTGCCACCACAGGGCAGTGGCGCATCTCTTAACCGCTGCACCGAGGACTCCAGGGGATCAATGTACATAAAGTCGACAGTGAAAAATTCCGCATGTATGGGCATTAACCCATCAACGCTGTTTCATCACACCCTTACTGTGGAGCTTAAGTGCAACATCGAAGGTTTTAAGGGTGGAGAAGCAATTCATAGATTTCAGCGCAAAAAAAACTAAGAACGCGATTGACCTCATTAGTGATGTGAAAGATATGCATTATCATGTCAAATGAGGGTTGTAGTAATTACTAAGTTCTTACGCGGCGAAACGAATGGAGCCTCAGAAGCGAAAAAAAAGTACTTAGACAGAGTACAACATGACCTGTGATATATGTCAATGAAACATTTTTCGGTTGTATAAAGCGTCCTCAGCCAGTTTTTGCAGCGAGTGTCCATTCGTGGGTATCTTACACAACGATATCCGCGTCAATGGTGTCGGCGATGAAAACAAAGTACAAAGCCGTCTACGGATGAGCCCATATATTACCCAACCTAGTGCGCGGCTTTTCTGGGATGCAAATAAAAGTACACTAGGCGAAATAGTGCCAGGAAAATCAATATTATAACAGATGAAAGTGAGCTTCAGAACTAAATACTTTTAGGAACGTACGGCAAGGAGGAATAGGGGTGATTTTGAGCGCAGAGAAATTGCTCTCATTCAGTCAGAAAGCTGCAAATTTATTCTTCAACAAAAAAAATCTAATCTCTTGCGCCGTCGAGCACAAACCCGTGTACGGATGAGCCCATATTTTACCCAACCTAGTGCGCGGCTTTTATAGGATGCAAATTCTTAGAAAAAGGACCACAGTGTTGTATAACAGACAAGGCGGATGCTGCTCAATCGAGGATCGATAGCCCGGGGTGGGCGGGGGCTGCTACTCAGGAACCACAAATGTTTTGGCAGAAAATTTATACTGCAATATTTGGCAGCAAACTGAAGGACGCTTAAGACTTGCCTTTTATAATGGAACGTGACAGCGTGTTGTAGCGATACCAGGGAGTCCACCCGTTCGGTGCGATGCTTTGCCCGTTGGACAAATCGTTCGGAGTCTCAAGAAGGCCTCTCAAAGCAGTCTAACCGCCTAACAAAGAGATCACGAAGGGGCTGCAGTGACGCTGCGCCCTAAATTGGCCTTTGTGCTTCTCCGTTGAATAGATTTTTAAATGGATTCTTGGGGGAAAGCAAATGGCGCAGTATCTCGCATCTCGAGGGGCACGTGAACCGCGCCATAAGGGAAGGGCTAAAGGCGGGACAGAGACAAGAAAGGAAGAAAGAGGTGCCGTAGTGGAGGTCTCCGTAATAATTTCGACCAACTGGGGATCTTTAACTAGCACTGACATCGCACATCACACGGGCGCCTTTGAGTTTCGCCTCCATCGAAACCCCGCCGCCGCGGTCGGGTTCGAACCCGCGCGCTCCTGATCTTTGATTACACGAAGGTTTCGCCCTTGAGGGGGCAGTGCGGGTGCAACCCTCGCCACCACTTCGGGCTTCAGACGAGCAGGCAGTGGCCACAGGGCCTATGTGCGTCATGCTTTGTGCGGGTGTCAACCATTCAAAATTACAATTGTTTTTTTTTTAGGGAAGGAAATGGGGCAGTAATTCTCTCACATGTTACTCTGGATAGCCGAGTGCCTTAACCACCGAGCCACTCCGGCGGGTACGTCTCAGTTGTGATTATGATTTTAGAGGAAAGGAAAGGCCCAGTGATTTTATCACATGTAGGTGAACACCTCAACCACGCCGTGAGGGATGGGAGGAAGTTTCACAAGGCGCTCAAAGGGAACGGGTTTCGTGACATCGCAACTGTGTTTCGATGGAGGCAAAACGTAAAAACGCCGGTGTGCTGTGCGATATCAGCGCACGTTAAAGATGCCCATGTGGTCGCAATTATTCCGGAGCCCTCCACTTCGGCACCTCTTTCTCTTTCTTCTTTCACTTCCACCTTGCGGCGCGGTTCTGAAGCGTGGACGACTGCGGCCAAGTAACATCCCCCATGGTGGGGGCTAGAGGCATCCACGTAGAATACGCCAAGTTTCGATCCATAGTGGCGGGCCAGGGCTTCCGCCCGCGCCAGGCGCCGGTCACTATGGTACTCACGGTTCATGTTCGCGCCGGATGAGGGCGCACGTGGAGGACGAATCTCCACTCAGATGGAAGACGTACGCCCTTTTCCATGAGAGTGGTGTGTTGGATGTCTAGTCGGGCAAGGAGGTGGCGACCCGACGATGTCTTGGAAAGATATGTGTATTAGTTGCTCAAATGGGCTTCCCGGAGCTCCCGAAATGTGTTCACCATGCCCAGCCCGAGGAGGCGCTGGTTGGAAGGATTCTCGAGAAGGTGGAGAGCCCGTTTAATAATTTTGCCGAGGATGACTTCGAGTGCATCCTCGTCTTGCTTCCGCAGGTGGAGGTATGTAGTCGAATATATATTTCGACTGGTTAGTAAGCGGGTAGTAACCAAGCGATGGTTATCTGATTAGTGGCATAATCAAGAAAATTGTGAAAGTTCACGAGTCACGGCTGGATCACTAGAGCGACCGCAAAATTTAAAGGGTTCAGCCTTAACCATCCATCCATCCATCCATCCATCCATCCATCCATCCATCCGTCCATCCATCCGTCCGTCCGTCCGTCCGTCCGTCCGTCCGTCCGTCCGTCCGTCCGTCCATCCATCCATCCATCCATCCATCCATCCATCCATCCATCCATCCATCCATCCATCCATCCATCCATCCATCCATCCATCCATCCATCCATCCAGCCATCCATCCATCCATCCATCCATCCATCCATCCATCCATCCATCCATCCATCCATCCATCCATCCATCCATCCATCCGTCCATCCGTCCATCCGTCCATTTATCCATCCAAGCGATGTTTCTGGAAAGGAAACATACGCGGATGTTTGGATTTGGTCTCCTGCACGTTTGCTCAGCACATCGATTTAAACACTTGAAGCTTCTGTCGCTAACACTGAGCCAGCGTTGAGGGAAAGTTTTTTTTTTTTTGGTACAAGTAATCCGTGATATTGCAGTTACTGCTGACTAAATTATTTTTAGAAGGAAGTTACCCGAACACATTAGTCAGGGTGTCGGCCGCTTGTTGTAGATATATTTTGTGGTAGGCAGCAGTTTCATAACTTATTAAACTCGAAAACAAACTTGAATATCCCTCATAAAAAATTCTTACACGTAATCAGCTTCATCAAGTGCATTGTTAAAAATTTAGTAACCGCAAGAGTTAGATGGTGTGTATTTAAATGTAACAAAGGCAGAACTCTAATCTTTTGTGTATTGCTAACCGAACAGTAGAGCCCAGATTTATCGAACTCAATAGTCAACGGAAAATATCGATACATTTTTAAATCGATGTATAAAAATATAAAAGGATAACCTTATCTGTACACTGACGCGCTTTTTGCAGTGTCGTGGCCACGCCCTGCGTTTTGCAGCGCCTCGCCGGAAGGCGTTGCTACGATTAATCTTCTTCGCATTGAGTCACGGATTCAAATTTAAGCATAGTTGGTTTCCACAATGCCTACGGTACCGAAGTATGGGGGGGGGGGGGGGGCACCTTAGAGTATGACTTTCGCTAATGTCTAGTTAAGTAGGCTTTGCCGCATTTCAGAGATGCTGCGTAAAAAAGGAGTGCAGATATCGAAGGCAGATATCGAAAAGCTCGTCTCAAGTTCACCTCGTCACACGCGTTCAGAGCGCTAGCGCTGCACGGAAGCGCACAAGGCTGCGTAGCCCACGCGTCTCTGTGACCGAAAATTGTCCTCAAACTGTCGTTTAGAGAAAAAGAGCCACTTGAAGCGGTGCGTTTCGTAGTCCGGTATACCAGAACAGCCGAAGAAATTCACAGATTTTTCGATGGGATCATCTGATTGTTCTATATAGCCAATGCTTCGAAATAACATAAATAATTTATGCTAGCTCAAATGTACCGAGTTTAAAGCTGAAACTGAATATTTAAAAATAATTGGCTCTTAACATGAAATGCGATAATAGTTGATACTTTGACAATAATTAGCCCAGGCTTCATATCAATACTTTTTTGAAGACTGTGGACAGTCGAAGTAGCCAGGCAAAATCATGTTCATCAGCATTATCAGCTAAGCTACCGGCATTTCTGGACAAGCGGCTCTCCCAGTTTCTCGAAACAAGCCCTTCGCTCCAATTAACCCTCCGAATTCAACACTAGTAGTATAACATCCCCAATTATCTTAGGAGTGAAGAGCGCCTGTAAATAAAGGTTGCAGAAGTTTTACTGGTTGATTGGATTCTTAGGAAATAACATACTTATTCTGAGTTTAAGGTTTAGAAATGGCAAAAGGTGTTGAGGAACGCTGTGATGGTTCTTCAAGTCTTAATTTTGACCACCGGTGGCTATATAACGTGCACTTTATTCCCACAGCAAACTCGTGTTTTGCATTCAACCTGAATGCAATTAAGCGACCATGTCTGGGATTCGATACCAAGACTTGGGACTATCAGCCAGAGGCCAAAACAACAGAGACAACACCGCGAATTTGGTTTTAACGAAAACGATTGCCTACCCACAAACTAAGAAAAACGAGAGCAACCAGAACACACGCGCGCGAATCTCCCAGATCACGCTGCAGGAAGAGCGCCCGAAGAACAGAAGAAGCAGACGTGTAGTGATTAAGCTTAAAATCACTTAATCGACATATGACGTGCATTGGCAGGTTTGCTTTGCTTGCAACGATTCTTGTAAGCTCATGTACTTTGACGCGATGTAGCCGACATTTGTTGGGCCGCAGCGCCGAGGATAACCGCGTTTTCGAAATTCTAAAAACTGACATGGATATTAATTACTGTGGGATACAAGCCTCTCGATAATTAAGGATCCTAACAATATTAGGTAAAAAGGTATCTGTTCAAAATTTGTTAACCATCCTCCTAGTTAACGCGTCTTAGGTACATTCTGATGTACTACACCGCAAGCAATGCGGTGCCGAAAAAAATTCTGTTGACTCAAAAAGCCTATTTTTAAAACTGCACATTTCTTAGCTGATACAACCTTATAGAATCTTAAAACGAGCTCTATTGTCGCTCCCGCCGGAACATCGCTATATCGGGAAACGCTGTGAAGAGCGAAGCTGAAGCCTTCGACAAGTTTTCTCTCAATGGCAGGTGACGCGGGCTAGGAGTGTCGCGAAAAACGATCTGTATCACTGTGGCGAGGCTCGCACTTATAGGAAACCGTAATGTGCTGTCTTGAAAAAACAAGGCGCACCACATCAGGCGTCCGGACAGACCCAGCAGTCCGATGAGCTAGCACAGGGAATAATAGTCAGTCACGAAGCTAAAATAATCTCCGTAGAGGTACATAGAGTATATTGGAACCAGAAAAAAGAAACAAGAAAAATGCATCCCAGCTCGCCCCATTGAGCATAACGGACAGTCAGAATTTCTGCGCTGCAAAAATAATGACGAGGAGTTCAATTCAGGTGATCTATAATTGCTTTCAGCTTTGGCTAACGTGCGGCTTGCATAGGCTATATATAACGTGCTCACCGCGACCGTGCTCCTGGACGAGCACCCCCCCCCCCCGCCCTCCCAAATGCCAATTACACTGTCACCTGGGTGAAGTTCTGTGGCCGCGTTTGAGTCAAAGTGTTTTAAAAGATGAACATAATTAAGGGAAGTGTCAACTGACTTTAGGATTACTCACATTCGGGAGTTCACACAAACTCAGAAGCAAAATATGAGGAACACTTAAGCTGCACCTTGAGCATATGCCGCGATAGCGTAATGGGTATTTCTGTATATGCAGAATGTCAGCCTCTGCATTCCATTCACAGATCCCTGGGAGTCTTCATATCCATCCTGGCGCAGTGGTGCAGCGGGCAATCAATGCACCACTACTTTGCGTTGGTAGGTGCTGCCGGCGGTGGGCCTTGTACTCCCCAGGTTGATCTTCCCGCGCCAAATCATTAACTTAACTGCCACCGGCCACGGGGGCCCCTCTGCGCCACCATCCGGTGGGCAGGTTGTGATGATGCCGCATGGTCACATTACCTAGGTGGCTCACCTGCCCCCAGGTTGCTCTCAGGGTACCATATGCTAGAGCCATGATTGTGATTTTTCGCTAACAACGCCGACAAAGCCGATGCTGAATTTTCTGTGTAACGGCGCCTTTAACGCTGGCACATTAATATGCCGAGGAGGAGTAAGGGGATGATCAATCTAAGGAGAACTCAGATATAAGGTTCGGAAACGGGAGGACCGTTTGAGGAAACACCGAAATGCTTTTAATGCTGTGATCGGCAACAATCTGGAACTGCAGCAAGTGTTTGCGGGTCGCGACGTATTTCGACCTCGTAGATGACGAACCAAAGTACATAATTTTGCGCTCACTAAAGTGACACTTAGAATATAAAATGAGCCCATTTTGTTCTATTGCAATCAAGTACAAGACCAAATCGCTGATTAGGCTCTTGCAGATTGCACACAGGAATTTCTCATTTGTGCCCATGAAGGACCTTGTGCATAAAACGCTGGAATCGCGCAGGAGCATCGCACCGACTACACGGCATGACATTTGAATTCGAACAGGATGTGGCGGTAAAGAGATCAATCAAACAGCCAGGTCACAGACAAACCAATGAGAAGTATTACGATTAGTGAAGGTGTTCGACAGCGTCAATAATGCGCCGTAATTGTCGTTTTGACCGCATTGTCTTTGTCGGTAATGAGTATCACGGACTAAACCCATTTTCTGGGACGCACCGGAAGGAATCCATTCTGCACTGTTCCTTCTATCTGGTCGCTTTTCAGCTAGCGCTCGGTCAGAGAGGTGTGGCTCAGCTTCTGAAAAGCAGGAATGACATTCACCGTGTGAATACGTTGTTGTAAACGCGATTCTGACAAAGACAAGAGTGGTACTGTATGGACAAATTTTACAGCTTGGTAATGAACAGCAGGAACGCCACGCAATGCACGCTGATTGTTACAGGAGAGCGACGTGCTTATCAGCAATTTCAACTTCGCAGATAAGTCTAAAGCGGTGTTTGCGGCTCCTGTGTTCTTTTTCTTTTTGTAGAGATAGCTACATTACGCTATCACTTCCAGACTTTAGCGTTTAACCCCCTGTGCTGCGTGGCCACCCTTGAGCTCCGTGGCGGCGCCGTGGCTGGCCACGTGGTTGGTCACGTGGTGCGGAGCAGCTGCGGGCGGCGCGGTGCGCAGGCGAACCCGAGTGGGGTGGCGGAAGGAGTGGAGAGAGGGGAGAGTGTAAATCCACGTCCAGGGACGACGATGAAGAAGGAACGCTCAGCGAAACGGAGCGGCGAAAGACTTACTTTACAATTCAACAGAGCAAGTTCCACTCGTCCATCTCTAGCTATCACGTCACTCCGGCTTTAACCAGAGCTAAACCACAGCAATTTTTTCTATATAGTGTGACATCTCTACTGAAATCTATTTTTCGCCCCCTGTCCCCCCTATAATAACGCCCCCAACTGGCACTGTAGGTATTAGAATAAATAAATAAGGATTGTGGCAAGATACCCAAAGGCATCAGCTTCTTCAACTCAGACATCAGCTAAATGATTGTCACCTACGTTCCGGGAAAAGAACTCACACTAGCAAACGTGCATTCATGAGTGCTTTTGAACACGAAGTAATTGCATGATACGAACGTGCTGTCAGGCTAGTTCTGCTATAGTGAGTGCTTCGATATAAAGTTTGTGCAGATTAGCAAAGCAAGGCTGATATCTGCAAGTTTCAACAAGTATCTACGCAGACAAACAAAAAAAATGGTGTGCACGCGACACTGTCCTTCCCGAAGCAGTCAAACCTTTTTTTATGTTTGCAGAGATGAAGTGCGCGTAGGTCATAATTTTATATTAAGAGGGTGACGACTTTCTTTGCCTATCTCCTGTCAGCAAGGTGCTTCATTGAAGCTTCATGGCACACACCTAAAAAGAGGCTCATGGAAGATGAAGGCTAGAGAAACTCGCCATTGGCCGTCTACGAAAAAATACATTAGCGTGACGATCAAGCGTGGTCAACACTGCCAGTGTTACCGACAAAAACAGAAATGTTTACCTTTGTATGATCGACACTAAGTGGAAGATTTCAACACATATATTTCATTTCAAGAGTTCTTACTACATGATAGTTGTCTACTACATCAGCAAGTATGTGGAGTTAGAGCAAATGTCATCGGCGAGCATTTAAATAATTATCATTGAAGTAAAATAATATGTAGCTATTTAGGCATTCCGGAAGAACAAGTGTGTGATGCAATCTGGTTTGCAGAGCTCGATTGTGGTTGAAATAGTTGGTAAAACCCTAGTTATTCTTATTACCCTATGACTAATGCATTTACAAAAAGGCTCCATGCAGACAATAACGAACTCGCTGAAAAAATGTTTTCAGAATAGAAAGTACCTTTTCGTGCTCCGCATGCGGGTTATACTCGTAAGCACACCACTGCAGGGACTCAAGTCATCAAAGGAACTTCTGGGCAGGACAACTCGTACAAACGTGCGAGTGCATGCGACGTGGCTCCTAGCACAGCCTAATTGCGCTGACTCTTGAAGTCTGGTTTGAAATTCAAAAAGAAAGTCAACAACACAAAATAATGAAGTCTTTCTCACCTTCGAATATGTCACCTTCGAATAAAAAACACACGGTGCGGTTTAAACGCCAATGAATGTGAATGCTTGGCAGTATACAAAAGTCGCACCACAGCACTGATTCTGTCCCATTTATCACATGACCGTTGCCGCATTAGAGTCTCAATTGGTGTCGCTCCAGTAACGGTGGCTTCACCAGAGTATTATGACTTAACTCTATTCTGGGAGCATATGTAGTCTTGGCGAGTAATACTGCAACCTAAATTTGCTCGTTTGGCTTCACCGACACTCCTGCTAGCAGCATCATCCCCACCCGGACAAGCAGTTTCTTCGAGCGCTTATGTTACTCGTACAGACAAGCACGGCCAAGAGGAACCCTGAAAAGAGCGAACACTGTACTGTGGTGTGAATTGTTTGTTTTGTAAAAACACTGATCATCTCAAGCAAAAAAAAATTTATTTGAAACCCATCATTTCGAAGCCGGCTAGATTCCTTCACCAGGAGAATCTAGGGACAGTAGCTAGAGTCATTAAGTATGGGTGGAGGAGAGCAGCAGGTCAAATGAACGGAAGCTGTGATGCGGAAAGGGTGGAGGAAGGGAGGGAATTCTTGGAACCGAAACAAATTACAAGAAAAGGCGCCTACTCGAATCCTGGCACATCAAAACTACACCGAACAACATCAACCTCAGAAAAGAAAACCTTCCCCCAGTATATGGCCAAGGACTTCGCTCTGCAACTGTAACATGAAAAGTCGCCATTGACCGCCCCACAGTGCGAAAACGTGGCTCACAGCCTTAATCTTCCTGCCTCCCTCCCTCCCCCACGCTTTTTGCATCACAGGTTTCGTTCTTTTGAACACTTGCTTCCCTCCATGCAGGCTTAAAGGCGCTAGCTTCTCCCTCCCTCACCCCTGATGAAGGAGCTGTACCGGCTTCAAAACGTTGGGTTTCAAATTAAAGTTTTTGGTTGGAGATGTGCAAATTTATTATAAGTGTTCGTGCAAATTTACTATAAGTGTGCAAATCAACCAAACAGGTAAATTTATCAGATTATATAGTTTTCAAAACAATTGTCATTTTAAACGGCGTGTAAATGGTAGGTAGCTTTGCACCAGGACCTACCACCCGCGAGGGGTTATTTGTAGTGCGTGTTACCAGTGCTGGAACAGTCGTGGATGCACTTCGTTCTCTGCTGCAGTGAAGTTGTGCGTCATGACCGTTCATGGCTTGCGATGTAAAACTTGCAATAAACATATATACGACGTGAACTTTCCCAACCTGAACAACCTCACATACTCAGACTGAACGCCTACGTCAAAGTCATTTTCCTGCTTCATGAAGGGAAGTCTTAATGGTCGTCGTTAAACCTTTTCCTAAAGCTTAAGAATGTTACAGACTGCCAAGTATTGCTTTCCATCTGTAATAATGCTGGGCTGGGCAAAAACGTCTCGGTGGAAGCGAGGCACGCAATCGTACCTATATTTTGAAGCTGGGAAATTCTTTGGGATATTATAAACGCCCCCGTTCGTGCGTTTTGAGAACACAACATTTCATTGCTTTTCTCGGATGCATGCGATTAGTAATTTGACAATAGGCGTTCGGGAAAATTTTACTGTACACTCTGTGTCATTCTGGTACCCATAGGTTAAAGGTGAAATCTAATCGAGGCACCGGTTTTCTGTGAAGGTGACAGCAGTTTTTTATTGATTTTTCCTCCCACAGCATACAGATCAACTAAAAGGCAATCATGGCAATGTGCGTCATTTAATGTGAATTCTTAAAACAGCATGCAATAACAAAAAGAACAGGCTTCCGGGTAAAAGCAATCTTTACAGCTGTTTTTGTTTAGGAACCTTCCTCTTGAACTTAGGCGAGCTTGGCGTCTGTGCGCTGCATAATTAGTATCACGTCGGTGAAAAACGCAAAACAAAATTTCAAGTGGTGGTTTGAGTGCAGATTTTCAGGCCACGGAACGTTTCCCCGGCTGTTTTGCGCCGCAGCTGCCAATGCCAAGTGTTCAGCCACTCTTTTTTCTTCCATATTTCGTGTGACATTTGAAGTCAATCCCTACGCTTGGCTTTCTGAGTATTCATGCAGCACTAGGTAAAAACAAGGCTACGTTAGGCCGATGTCTTTCTCCTCCCGACCTTTTATCAACTGCATATAGATTGGCAGTCACAAAGACAGAGCCACTGCCTTCGACACTGCCCAACGAAGATCGCTCTCGCCACAAGAATACGGCTACTCTTATACTTTCTCCTTTCGTAGGAGACGACCAACGCACACCGGCATGGGCTTGTCCCCGGACACCGCAATTATAACCAATGCATAAGTGAAGAGCCCCTAGATTATGAACAGCGAATAAGGTGGCGGATGAGGAAAAAAAACAGGCACACGAAATGCCTGGTCCTTGTCCTTTTCCGTTTTTCATTGTGAAGAACGTTCACCAACTCGCCCAGTTTTCCTCTCACTTCAAGTAAAGAACTCTTTTATGCTTTGAATAAATGCTCTCTTCTAGCTGTCCTGAATTTATGAAACGTTTGGACTTTTGTTTTCGTGAAGTGCGATAGTCTTGTGCTTCTGCTGTTTTCAATCATTTCAAGAATAGCGCTCTGCGGTACAAACGGCATCCCTCCGCACTAGCGGCATGATTTAAGCGCGAGGAGACGCCACGTACACTTGTGCTGTTTCCACACGAGCATGCGCTCCTCCACTCTATAGATTAGGAGGATGTTCGCTGAGGAACGGCACCGTACAGTTAGAAAGCAATCAAATATACTGCCTATAACCATTAATCGATCTAGGCTGCACTTACGTCCGAACACTACGTATTAACGCCTGTTATTTACAGGGAATGAGACCTTTCCTTCTGTGCTCGTGCCTTGCCTATTTGCCTCCTTTATTGCTTTATTGTCACCTTCGGCTCTAGCCTGTGTGCTGTAGACAAATAGGGACGCGTTGTGAATTTCTTGTTTTTATGTGCTGCGTTATAAGCCCCATGGCGCCCAAATTCGTTATCGGTCATAAAACTCGCCCATTGGCTGTAGAGAAGTCAAGTCGCCTGACCGTTGTATTCCCACCGGCTGGAGGGAAGGCACAGCCAAGAAACCGAGAGTCACCTGACTTCCGTTAAAGGCATCACCAGGTGCAAACTCAATCGTAAAGCTAATATTTAGGGCACATAACTGTGGGAGCAAATTTTTTTCATCCGACACTTTCTCATTTAGTGCAGACTTTTCCCTTCAATTTAACAGGGCTAGCTGCATCTATTTCAATCAGGATTTTTTCCTAAAGCTTGTTGGCAGAGTGCAATTGCCCAAGAAAACTAATCGTTTGTCACAATTGTTACCATGATTGTCATGAAGTTTTATTGCGAAAGCAATACTACACCAGGTCTAACCGCCCGTCGCGTATGCCGTCCAGAGCCGGCGCTGCGCTTGGCAGTTGGTGTGACGTCAGCTCTCTCCATAGCTATGACGATCCGGGACGTCAGCTTGCTCCCCGCCGCAGCTAGAAGGCAGCCGCTCGTCGCGTGTGCCGTCGCCCCCGATACGGCGCCGCGCCTAGCAGGTGATCTCTCCGTTGATATGACGACCTCCTCGCCTTGCGCTTGCTCCGTGGCGGCTTCACTGGAATATATAGCGGTGCGCTACGCGTTGGTTGATCAGTCTCGCCATGGAAGTTACCGACAAAGAGTCTATATCTGAATCTAGTTGCTATGCTGCTTCGGAACAGTTAAATTCTAATGCGAAAGCTAAGCAAACCTTCGAAACTTAACCGGGTTTAACCAGAGCTAAACCACCGCAAATTTTTGTTATGGTTGAAATGCTCTGCCGCAGAACGTGAACTTGTCTGTTGCTGTTCTTGAAAGTATAGCCAATTTTTTACTGACCATTTATTACTGACTACTTAGGTTCTTTCTTTCTCCTTCATGATGCATATTTCGTGTGCGTCATACCGTTCCCCCGTGACGTGATATCATTTCCTCACGGCTGGAGGTTTTAGCACGGTGATTTTGTTGATTTATGATACAAATGTATCATATTGTCTTTACGTTGCCTATCGCTTTTTACTGTACCTAATAGTACAATGACAGGAGCAACTTTTGTATACCATGCCGAAAATAAAACACAAAAGTCGTGCGCATGGAAAGCAATGAGAACTCAATTGGAGGAACTGCTGATCGTGATTTACAATAACTTTTTAGTGCCACACTGTTGAATGCTTGGCGTCTATCATGCTCTCCAAGCACTCTTTATTAAATGTGTGCACGAGTTTGGTTTAAATAAGGTTCAAAATTTTGCGTGCTGTGGCATTTATCGTATGTTTAGCGCTGTTTTTTCATTATCATATTGTTTTCTATCTGTTATTATAGTGTCAATCTGTTCTTTTCTCTAAAATCTTGGTCAGTCGGTCGGAATACATAGCGCTTTGCATATTTTCTATAATATATGAGCTGTAGCACTTGAGTCCTCTTCCACGTGTCACACCATTGAGTCATAAATTGTCCGGAATTTAAGCAGATCTGTCCGCTATCACCTGACTCTGGTAGTTACACTTTTGCATAGTAAGCGCAATTCCGACTCTAAGATTTCTTTGTAACAAGACAGCGTTAAGGAGCTCCTGTCGCAGAAAAGCGATGTCGTCGGCGGCATCGGCCGTGAGCGAAAAATAGCGCATCTCAGTGGACACCTAAACCGCGCCGTAAGAGAAGGGATTTTCCATCTCTTAAGCCCGGGATACATGCGACGTTTTTTCCGGCGATGTTCGCGCGGCAGAAAACGTCGCGGCGGCGCGACGCCCGGCCGGAGATACATGGAGCGAAAAAGCGGCAGCCCGCCGCCGCGTATCTCTCAGCGCGAAAGCAATATGATCAACAAGTGGCAAATACCATTGAGCGGGGAGCTCTTTGAGAGCAGCGACGCTGACTCCTTATTCAGAATAACGAAATTGTTCATTTAGACACCACTTTACTGATTGCAGCACGCGTGCATAGATATCTACAAGGTTCTGCGCGCTCGAATGCATGCGGTCGCGTACCTTTCGATGCCCGCTCAGCCGTGGCTACCATCGGCTGCGGTTTTCTTCGGCACCTTCGCTTCAGGGAGGAAAACCGGGCATTTCGATCCAAGATTCGGTCCTGTTCTCCAAAAAAAGTGACATTTCATGTCTCGTGAAGCGTTTATTTTCACGATAACAACATTTTCGTGCAATAAACAAAGCAGGGCTCGTCGGAAATGGCGGCCATGTTGGCGGCGGCGGCGGCGGAGGCGACCAAACCGGAAGAGCGGGCTTTCTGCGCTGCTATTGGCTTGCTCCGACTGCCGCTTCCGGTCTCTCCGGACGCCGCGCGTCAATATCTGGCGGGGCCAGATCGGCGGCGGCAGGCGTTTTTTTCGAGACCGGGCGTCAAATGCGCGCCGTCGGGCGAAAATCGCCCAAAAAACGCTCCATGTATCCCGGGCTTTAAGGCGCGGTACGGGTGTCCAGCGAGAATTGTGAGACAGGTGTCATTTCCTTTCCTTAAAACCATTTTTAATTTCATTTTCCTTCCCTTACGGCCCGGTACGGGTGCCCGTCGAGATATGTGAGACAGGCGTCCTTTCCTTAAATTGTCCAACGGGCGATGGCGTACCGTGCACTCCTTGGCAACGCTGCAACACGCGGCGGCGCCTCACTCTTAAAGACGAAGCTTAAGCCTCCTCGAAATTTTTTTGTCTACTCTGACACCTGGCGTTAATCCATTTTCAGTTGGTTATGGCACTGAAAGAACGCACTTCCCCAGGCCAACTGACATTTTTTGTTTCCTATATGAAAGGGAATGTTTCACATCCCTGTACTGGAGAGGTGAAACTTCCTTCATATGAATATTACTATCGGGGCACTTACTTAATTATGTAAACCGTAAAAAGTTAGGCACCTCTAAAAAATAAATTCCTTTATTTTCTAGACCTGCGTCTGGTGTAGATATGAGCGGCATAATTTTTCTTCCACAATTTGGGCTAAGTTACATATGCAATGCCTTTCTGAAACATTAGGGACAAGAAATCTTGAGATAAACTTCTACGATAACTGTCTTTTGATAAGTAAGGTTTTGGTCAAATGAATCCGGTATTTGATAAAAATCCTGTGGTGCTAAACTTGTGAAAGCGTTTTTTATGCCCCGGAGCCATGCGAGCGGGAATTGAGAAGAAAGTAAATGCACAACCATCCTTTGAAGGCACATTGAAGTAAAATACGAGTGAACACAACAGACCCTTCGAAATATTCGCCTAATATAGTTATAAAGTTGGCTAATCCTTGGTAAAATAATCTGAAATGAATTCACCGATTGCCACCCTCATTTGGGAAGGCATTAAACGATGGCGTCATGTTTTGGGAGCTGTTTGTCCTGTGAGTAAAACAGACCAGAAATATCTGAACTATTCAGGGAAAGGCAACCATTACAGACTAATGTTGACTGTAGTGAAAAAAAACCTTCCCTTGTCTCACATCTTAACAAATGGCGCTACCATATTTTCTGCCGTGAAGGTCACTTCGACGCTCTGAACGGTATTGGCGCCCTCTCTGTTCAAAAGACCACGAGCGGCCTCTAGGGCTCAAGCTTCACTAGCGGAGCAACACTTGACATTCGGCTGCCTCAGAAACACTTGCCACGCTCCTTTCTCATTTCGGCGCTAAATCTCGCCAAATGAGTACCACGCTTGAAAACTATAAGGTCATCAAGGACGGTGAATAAATCATGTGACTAGGCGTCAATATCTGACTCATCAAGAGGCTTCGCAACACACTATCTTTTACGTTTTGTTGTTTTCCTCAAAGATATGATCACGGTAAAAGAGACAGGTCTACGATATTCGAACGCCAAAATCTATGTCTAGGACATCTCAGTTCTTCCTCTCTGTTTTCCCCTCAATATTCAGGTATCATATTGCGAAACATTATAAAAACTAACAGAACATTTGTGATGAAGTCACAATCAAAACATCGTTATCTTTTTCCTGTACCTGTACGTTGACATTTGAATTGTATCTAATAAGTATAAAGAGCTAAAGTTATCTTTAATAATCTTAATATTTTTCATAAGTATACCCCTCAACCTCCTTTACAATCACTGTAAATTGAGGTCAAAGAGTAGGGCCTCCCCAGCACCCATATTGTATCCCTGGGTGCCTCCAGCATGCAGATAGCAGGTTTATGAACAGATGTAAAGCTCGCCCAAACATCAGAAACGTGGAAGTGACCTTAGGCTATTCTCTTATTCCATTGAGTGACAGCCGATGTACGTTGTCCCTTGTCGTTTTAACTCCACCGCGTACGTTACCGTGTACTGTTATGCACGTCCCGGCCACTATTGCTAGTCCTTGAATCGTATGTATACTTTGAGTGGTGTGGCAAACACGATTTTTGCGTAATAAAATTGAAAGCGTTAGTGGACAAAAGAGAAAGCGGTGGACAATTTATTTTTCGTTTGCAGCATTTGCGCGCATGTCGATAGAAGTGTGATTTCTGTGCACATTAAATTTTTTATTCTCTAACAAAATCACGTTGAATCTTATTACACAAGGTCGAATTTAGAGTATATGGCACGTACATGCGATATAATTCGTCGATATGGCAATGCTTGTGGATAGTGCGTCAGTCCAGCGATCAAGACATGGTAGCAGCCTGTCAGAACAGTGGCTAACATGATGATAGTGCCTACTTACATGAAGATAAAATTGGCTGCGTTCATAATTTTTGTTTGTGTTTTAAAATTCGCACAGACGTGCATGCGCTTAACACCGAATGCAAGAATATTTGTTAGAAATGCATATTTATTTATGGAAGCACCGGTAGTCACCGGCATAAATGTCATCGGTCGTGACCTTAATTGCAACTGCAGCTAGACACGGTGAAATTGGAGCTGAAATGCGCAGGTCTGAAGCATTATCATAAAACATAGAAACGTCCTAACAGAGGTTTTAATTGCAAGGATACGTCATTCGGGCGCTGGAAATGCAGATATATAGATCTCTACAAAAGAACGCAGGGTCGAACTACAACCGCAACTCCGCACCACTGCCGAAACAACTGTTATGATGAAACACTCGATTTTCTCACGCAGGTAAGCATATCATTGGTTTTGCCAATGTACTTTGGTATGTTGTAAACAACTAATGAAATCAAAACCATTCAGTAAGAGGAAGAGTGAGCGGTTAAGCTATGCTTGATGGTTCTTGCTCGGGATTCTGGTTGATTCTAGGTGAAGAAAAGTGTCCCGAAACTTTACAGCTGCCAGCTAAAACTCTGATATTTGCACTGCTACCACGAGGAGAAATGCTGCGATGGCGGCGCTGCAGGAAACGGTAAATGCTAACAAAGAAATTCTCTTCCTTATAAAGAAATCCACAAAATGATATGTTAAATGAACCCGTTGTTGGTGGGATAGCTTGTAATTTTTTATCCTTTTTTAGAGGTGCGAAACATACACAGACACAAGGAAGGTAGACGAGGCTGAGCGCCACTCCTTAACTGCAATGAACAAGGTCTCGTGAGAAACACAATAAAATAAATCCACTCCAACCCAAAAAGCGCGCCTAACATCAGATTGCATTTTTGAATTCGCAAACTTTTTGGGATTTTAACCGAAGTAATGGGTTTTTTAACATCAAGATACCCAAACGTTCCAACAAGTCCTCGTCAGGCGTGCATTAAACGCCTTTTGCCTCGTCTACCTTGGCAGTGCTTTATACCAATGTGTGTTATTCGGTCTTGTATTGTAACCAGTTCTGTCAAAATAAAAAGAAAGAAAAAAAAAGTACCGTCTGAGCTGCTGCTGCCACGAGCCCTCTCCTGTAGCTATTGCGTTTCCTGCCCTTAACGAAATATAAAAGCTGAAAGTTTGGCGAACAAACGTAGTATCAGCTGGAGAACAATTGACTACTTAATTGTAGCACCAATAAGACCAGTGAAATAGCAATGTTCAAAACCTTTAATGGGCATATGCTGTAATGTATTTTCGTATGAGACGGTAAGGATCATATTACGCGCTGTTTTGGTAGGATTAAATATTGAAAATGGTTAAGCAAATAAGGCTGCCAGCCTCGGGGATGGCATATTCTAATCTCATTTGCCGCTCTTGCGACAATATTGCCAAGTAACCAGGAGTTACGCTCGACTTCTAAATGATAAGACCCAGAAATGATAGTTTTATTCAATAAAATTTCATGCGCCTTTTTTATTCATATTTTGTGCACCCAGTGGAGCTGCCGTGGGTATAGTAATGACCGCTGAGAAATGGTTACAGACATTGTACAGTAGACATAAGCAGCGTCATGTGGATGGTAGGTGTTCAGAACTACCTCTTTAGCGCGATAAACTGCTCTCCGGGAAGCCTATACGTCTCATCGAATGTACAGCGCGTTGTTGCCTCTAGGATGGGCAGTTGTCATGTCTGCAATGTGAAGTTTTGCAGACGCCGTCTACCACAGAAAAACGATGGTCCCGTTTCAAAAAGTTATGGTGTAAATTTTCTCTATCATCTCTCAAACATAAAGACTCGGGTATACGTTGACAAGATAAGGCTGCTTCGATTGTAACAAACAAAATTTGCTCGATAAATGTCTCAACGTTTTATCCTTAAGGAGCATAAAGAAGCAAGAATAGAACGCACTGCGAAACTAGCCTTCTGCAAACTTCCTTTCGTCAGAGGAATGAAGAATTGTATCTCAAAATGCAGCGCATTGTGAGAGTTACGTGATCTAGAAAGGGTCATGGACGATAACCGCCATGCTTTAAGAATCTGTGTCGCGTAGGTTCAAAATGAATGCAGCACGAGGGCGAAGTTGGCAACTTTTACTCTTTTTTGCTGCTATGGCTTAGTAACGCATCCTTTAAAGTTCACCTGAGGTACATCGGCGGATTTTGCTTGAAGCTTGAGTGGAGCATTTGGATATTGTGCTCTATTTTTGTACAATGTATCCCTGCTTCAAATTCGGCATGGTAGTCCGCGTAAGATTCAGTATGAACTTCGGTGCGTTTTAGGGGCGATGTTT